>JAJONR010005357.1:0-52561 GCA_029582245.1 Solanum etuberosum | reverse complement strand
CACCAAAAAAAAAAAAAAAAAAAAAAAAAAAACCCACAAAAACATCTCTTTAAATTCCATTCATTCTCCCATTGGCCTAAAGAAAGAAACAAAAAAGTTTTAAAACATTGTCCACCCATTGTTAGAAATTAAGAAAAATCAAAGCATATAGTATAAACCATGTCTAGTGAAAAATCTATTCTTGAATACTCCAATTTAGCCACCAACAACAATAATCCAAATTGCTATTTGATGTCACAAAATTGGTGGCCACAAGTAGACAATAATACAATTTTTCATCCAATTTCTACTAATTCATCTTTGTCTTCATGTAATACAAATAGAAGTTCATCTTGTGAAGAAGATGTTATATCTATTTCTAATAATAATAATGGAAATAGTGTAACAAATAATAATAATAATAATCTTCATCAATATCAATTTCTACTTGGTGTTGATGAGAATAATAGTTCTTTGATTAGTGGAGAAATTGCTGATAATTCTCATGATCACAATCAACATATTTGGAGCCAACTTCTCTTGTGAGTTTTATTATCTCTATCTCTTTTATGATAATCATATGTAACTGTTTATAATAAGTAAAATCTGTTATGTACCTGAAACAATTCTATTTCATATTATTCTATTATGCCTATACTCGAGTTGTCTCTCTTTTATGATAATTACATGTAACTGTTTATAATAAATAAAGTCAGTTATGTACCTGAAACAACTCTATTTCATATTGTTTTGTTATACGATACTTGAGTCAAGTGTATTTTGATAACATCTTCTCTATCTTCACGAGGTAGGATTAAAATCTTGCATACACACCTCCGATTTCATCTCAGAAATTTTGTTTGGGGGGGGGGGGATGGTATGTTATTGTTATTATTGTTGATGTATCTACAACATGCTTAAATTATGTTGATAATATAAGAATTGTTTAAAACATATTATACCAATTTCTCATGTGAGTTTGATTATCTCCTAATTTTTGAGATAAATCATTATGACTATGTTATAATTACTTCATTCACCTTGTTTTATGTCTTAATTTTACTAGGCACAAAGTTTAATTACGTTAAGTGGACTTATAATATCATGTAACTTTTTATTAATGATTTATATATATAACACATATAAAAATATTATTTGAATCTTATGTTCTTAAATCATATCATTTCTATAAAGGAGTTGAGTATCATTAAGGCTGAAAAAAAAGAATGCTGGAATTAAAACTTATTAAATGTAGAAAGGTATATTCTTTTTTCATAGGTTTAAAAAAAAAATAACACACAAATTTTAAGAGAAGGTGAATTATATTTTTTTTTAGGGAAGACAACATTAAAACTGAACCAAATTAAGGATGTATATTTACCAACAAAATGAAGAAAATCATATATGACTCTTTTTATTTCTTGCATGCAAATTAAATTACTTGCTAGCTTCTTGATTCAATTTTGTGCACACAATTGTTAGTGTAAAGAAAATTTCTATTGTATTGTATATTCAGTAGTGGTGGAGTCAGAACTTTTATTTAAAAAGTTTAAAATATGAAGAAGTAAACACAAAAAAAAATCAAAAAAATTCGAATCAACTAAGAAGGGTCAAATGAACCCCTTAGTCTTACTTGACCCTGCCGCTGACTATATTTGTTTTGTCGGGGTATAGGGGAGTGTTAATAATTAGTAGAAGAGAAATTTTAATTTTACCACTTATCCCAAAACCTAATTTATTTTTTAGATATGTTATATATGAAAAGTAAGATCATCGTTGAAAGTGGAGCACTAATATATAATAAATGATTTTCTTAAATTTTTCATCGATGGCCACTATATTCATGTTGATGTCTGATTAATTTGAATTTGTGTCATGTAAGAACTATTCGTAAAAAGCTCCCTATAGCTACCAAAAAAATTGCATACCCAGAACTCAAAATCGTAACCGATGATTGGGGGGAGTCATTTTTAAAACACTTCATATCTAGTTAGGGAAGAATATTTATGAAAAATCCAACAAGTATAGGTATATGTTGTATAATTTTGATGTATATATAATCACATAATGTATAATTTTTTATTTTTGTATATTTTCTACTCATTTGAATCTATTAACCAAATATGCAGAAGCAACTCTACTACTAGTGGAACAAGTGGGAGCATTAATACTAAAAATCTATTGGAAAACAATATGGAGATGAGTTTATTAGATGGTGGATCAACAACAACCTTAATCACCTCTAAATCTTGTTTTGATCACAATCAATTAGCTAATAATCATGATGATGATGATGATGATTACACATTTCATCCTTATAGTAATCTTCTTGGAAGGCCACTTAATTATTATACAAACAATAATAATAATGATGATATGGACTCTATGTTTCCAATGAGAAGTGATCAAATTTCTCATCATCAAGAAGTGGATAATTCAAGAAACTTGGCTAGTATTTGTTTTGGTGATTATTTAAGCAATAAGCCATTGGTGGACTTTAAACCAAGTCTCAAAACTTTGAATTTGGGACAACATAAGAAGAATGGACTCCAACAACCTTATATAGTAAGAACACTCTTTCTCTCTCTCTCCCTCTCTCTCTCTCTAGAATTAGATTACATGAAAAAAAGTACTCTTCGTCCTAATTTATGTGGCACTTTTCGTTTTTCGAGAGTTAGACAGTTTAAATTTGACCGGTAATTTGCGCGTGGAATTTTCAATTTTTTTGAAATGGAATTTATATATTTATAAATACGTAAAGAGTAGTACTATAAGTCACAATAATTGACAATTTAAAAGATGTATGAAAAAATTACGATAAAAAATAGACTTGTTTGAATCTCAAAATCTGAAAAATGCCACATAAATTAAGACGGGGAGTATTAAAGACACATTATTTGGATAAACGAAAAATGTTAGTACAAGTTTTGGGGTAGAAACACTGAAACAACAGTAATTAGCGATAGACAACTTCTATTGTTGAATTATGAAATGTATCACTAATTCTATTTAAGCATGAATTATCAAAAAAAAAAAAAAAAAAGCAGGTCAGCTACGAGCTATTTACCGATGAATTTTGTAGGTAATTCTTTTTCTTAGTATAATAGAGGATTTTTGTGTTTAAAAAGTGTATTTTGGAAATTATGTTAAAATTAGACGTAAAAACAACCTCTTACAGAAATACGATAATGTAAATTTGCATCTATACATAAGACCTAATGTGAATTGTTATATGGCTCTTCCACAGAGTACTTCACACATAATGGATCAAAACTTAGCGCACCGTATTGTCTTTAAGTTAAAATCGAAAGTATCTACAAGTCAATAATTTCATAAAGTTAGTCTTTTACTTTTTTACCCCTTTAAAGTTTCATTTACTCAAACTAATACTACCTGTTCTTGTTGTAAGAACAAGTCTAGGGGTACACTATCAACATGCAACACGTTGAAGAGAAGCAATGGAAGATCACAAGAATATAATCCAAGTGATGGAAAAAAGAGGAAATTAGAAGATAATTTAGAGACTAATTCAAAAAGGCAAAAGAATGAAAATTCTGCAGTTATATCTACAAAGGTATGGGTAAAATAATATGTTTTAGTTTTGATATTATTTCGATTTTATTATTACATGTTGTTTTTATTGCTTTAGTTATCATATTATTTGTTGTTGCTACTTGTTTTTTTTTCTTAGCTGATTCCATCATAACTTCTTCCCTACTGTATCTGCTTTATGTATACTTGATTTTTGTTATGCATAAGCCAAAGGTCTATCGGAAACAGTCTCGATCTCTACCTTCACAAGGTAGGATAAGGTTACGGACCTTCCTAGATCCCACTTGATGGATTGCATTGTGTGTGTGTAGTTGTAGATTTGATATTATTTAATTCCTTATTTGATAGTACATCCTATTAAGTATTATTCGTATACATATATTGTAAAACCATGACATTAATAATATGAAGTACTATTCATATTTTAATACAATTTATTTAGTACTATTCTTATACGTAATAAATCATAACATTAACAATACATAATATTATTCTCTATTCTAATACACCATATTAAGTAATATTTCTAGTTGAATTTGTATGAAGTTCTATTTTTATTTATTATATATTATTTTTATAATAACTCATTAATAATTTATAGACACAAGTTCCAAAAGTGAAGCTTGCAGACAAAATTACAGCTCTACAACAAATTGTCTCACCATTTGGAAAGGTTAGTCTTTTTTTCTTTCTAAAATTTCGTATTCAATCAAACAATCGCACAGGTTTAATCGTCACGATTAAACAGGTTCAAAAATAATTATTTTTTTAAAGTCAAGGGAGAAATTTATATTTTTTTAAAAATAAATTAAAGGATGTAAATAATTTTCATTCAAGAACATATTAATATATTATCATATGTAAAATGCAAAAAACAAGTGGCCTTATTCCACCCCATTTTAATACCTTTTTTTTTTCTTCATTCTTTTTTGCTATTTTTATGTTCATTGTTACTAATAATAATAACTTAATGTGCTTAAATAAATAAGATAATTTTTTCTATGATTAACTTTTTCTATATATAATATTGATCGTATGCATCGCATGGATTTAAAATTAATTTATAAATTACTATGATTAATATTATCAGTATTGTTATTATTTCAACTCGAGTATTAATTATTTCTAATCGAAAAAATTGTCTTTATTTGTGTATAGACTGATACGGCATCCGTTTTGTGGGAAACAATCAACTATGTTAGATTCTTACAAGAGCAAATACAGGTATGATTTATTTATTTATTTATATATATATATGTATATTTTAATTTAGATCATAAGTTCAAATTTTGGATACGTAGGACATGCACTAGTGTTTCTTTAGATCACAAGTTCAAGTTTATATTCGTCCTATGAAAAAAGTCGATTGATTATTGAAAAGAATTTTTATATGTTTGTTCCATAAAAAAAAAAAAAGTCATCACGTGAGAGGACATATTGAAAATATAACTAATTAAATTGAAAAAATATACGCTTTATAATATGAAAAAAATACATAAATATACAACTTAAGATATCATAATTTCTAAAATTTCCTACCATTTAATTTTTTTTTCAAAAATCCCCTCTCTGATACATCCCTATCCCCTCTCGGATACATCCCTCCCCTCTCTGATCATACCCCTCCCATCTCTGATACATCTCTATAATCCTTTGTTGGATACATCCCTCCCATTAAGTATTGCATTATTTGCAATGTATCGGGCCAAGCCAATGAATGTATCCAAGAGCAATGTAAAATTTGAAAGTTTTGTAATTAGGAAAACTTCCGAAATAGGATATAGATTTCTGTAAGTTTTCCTTATAATATATAATTTAAACTTTTACAAATGATGATACACGTCAAACATTTCATTTCTCTTGTGCTTAATTCATATACTATATAATATGAGGTTCTCATTTTATTTTTCTCTTTTGTATCCTCTGCAGCTACTAAGCCATGCCTACATGAAGAGCAATACATGCAAGGTGAGCAATTTAACAATTTTAAACACAATTATTAAAAATGTAAAAATCTTGTAAATTAATTATTATTTTGGTTAATCATAGGAAATTAATATGATAAGTATTTAATAAGTACATTTTAATAATAGAGAAACTCACCTCTTGATATATCACTAGAGATTTTGCTTCAACTATTTATAAAATATAGAGAAAATTTCGTAAATAGTGTTATTTGCGTCTAGATTCTCAAAAAATAGCGAACTCTTTGCTTAATTACAAAACGTATAGCAATATTTTGATTTTAAAACATGGCGAAATACATTGTATTAGTGTCCATAACAGTAGTGAAATATATTATATTCGTACGCATATAAGTGTATTCATACGTATACAATATTTTTACTTAACTGTATTATACCGACTAAAATTCTCGAAAATAAGTTGATTTTTTGTTCTTAATATTGTTGGATTCTTGTGGAGTGTAAATATCCATAATATTATGATATAATAAGATACTTAAAATATTTATTATGCAAAGTTAATACTAACAAAGTTTTTTTTTTTTTTTTTGATAATTTAGGAAAGGTATTGGGGAGGATTTGATAGAAAAGAAGTTGATTTAAGGAGCAAAGGACTTTGTTTAGTTCCCATTTCATGTACCCCTCAAATATATCATGAGACTAATAATGGATCTGATTATTTAATCCCATCATATAGAGGATGTTTGTATAGATAATTAAGTATTTAAGCTAATATTATATTGTCAGTCTAAGAAATTTTTATATATTATGATCAGGTTGTATAAATGATATTTATAGCTAGGTAAGCTTCTTTAAAATGTAACTTAATTATGTTATCTTGAAAATGAATCAGATTAATTAATTATTTGTTATGGTAATGACAAGTAAAGTTGACGGTGTAATTTTTCTTTTATAATAACAATGTATATAACTTAAATTTAATGTATGATCAGCAAATTTAACCATGAGTACTCTTCTTCCAATATGTATTCGATTTCTTTTCAATGTTTTGTGGGGGATGTGATGCAAAAAAGGAGTGTATGGTTTTGTGGGAGATAAAAATTACTTGTAGAGGCGAATTCAAGTTTTTAAAATTTATGAATTTCAACATTGATTTCAAGTTTATATATAGTAAAATTAGGTTCCAGTGAACTCGAGATAACTATATCTGTCACTCACTACTTGTGAAGATTTTTGAAATCTTGTTATTTGAAAATGTATATGTTATACATATTCCTACATCATGAAATATGCTAGGTACAATTTTTGTCTCGTTGTTATAGGGATAGTTCAAACACATTAGTGACCTAAAATTAAAATCAATTAGAACGCTTAAAGCTTCTTTTTTTAAAAAAAATAATGTAAAATTCCTCTTGCTATTTAATAATCAATTTTAGTAAATTTTTTCAACTAATAATATAACCACTTTATTTAATCTTTTATTGAGACACAAAACTCCAAATTTGTCAAACTTTTTATAATAATTCTTTCTTCTTATATGAAAAGTTCACTTTTTATACTAATAATATTCAATATTTTACGCTATTAAATCATTTAAAAGATAAATATACATAATTATTCATGAATTATGATATATTGTAAGAAAAATTAGTCACACACCTGAAAAATAAAATAAGAAATATATACTCAAAAGTACATCATATGCAATCTTTCTTGGACAAAAATAAATGAAGATCGGGATGTAAAAACAAAATTTACAATATTAAACTATTTAAAAGATAATTATATGTAACTGTTCATAACTAATAATAAATAAAATTAGCTACACACCTGAAAAATTAAAATAATAATAATTAATATTGAAGTCTTTTTTGGACAAAAGTAATTGACTAGCATACGTTACAATATATACAAAAAGGTAAACGTCAATGAGACCGTCCAATCGTTGACTTGAAAATAAGTCTTTTTTGGCAACATCCAGAAAAAGTCACTTAAAATATTAACGGGATATTTGGTTCGTGAATAAAGTTATCTCGAGATTATAGTTTTAAAATTATAATTTGGCACTAATTTATTTTCGCTTGAGAGGTAGGATAAAATAATGGAAATATTATATGAAATACACAATTTAAGATATCATAATCTCTAAAATTTCCTACCATTTAAAAAAATTACAAAATCCCCTCTCGGATGCATTCATCTCCTCTCGGATACATCCCTCATTTGCAATATATCGGACAACCAAAAAATGTATCCGACGGCAATGAAAAATTCGCTATTTTTGTAATTGGGGAAACTTCTGAGATAGGATGTAATTAGCCTCTAAATATATGGAATTTCTGTACTTTATACTAAAATAATATCAAGTTGGATGAGATAAGGTGTATATTCAGAATTAAGGTCGAGACTAAATGTATATGTTCAACCAAATAGAGTATAATTTTAATTCCAAACTTAATCATAGAATATCTCATCTTATCCTTCGTATCAAACGATTCCTAAAGGACGGACGAAAGGATGACGACTAGACAAAACAAAGGGAAAGGCATAGCAAAGCTATCTTGTATTTTTGACGGAATATTTTTTTCCATTATATTCTCACGTATATACGATGATATGATATAAATTTAAATAAAAATATGAATTTATATAGTTGATCTCAACTTATTTAAAATTAAAACGTAATTATTATTAAACACCAATTTTGAATTACAAGATGAGTAATTTTATTATATATAAACCCAAACATATCCCAATATCGTCCATATCATGTGTATATTTATAATACAAAGTTACAACTTTAAGTAATTACACTATCAATTAGTTACGAATATTGTCATTAATTCATCGCTAAATTACTCATAGTTTATACAAAAATTATAATTTATTATTAAATAATACTAGGAACAAATTTTATTATTTTATTATAAAATTTATCTATCCTTAATTCATGATTTTTTTTTAGCCCCATTTACTAGATTCACCTTATTGGGCTTCCTCCTATGATGACATATATGTCCTCTACTAAGTGGATTGTCACCAAAATGGCTAGAAAGGACAACTTGTTTTTTTTCTTTTTTGATATATTTGATTGTTCGATAAAAAATAATTATAATTACTAATTAATATATGGAAAAATATATATACTAATTATACATAGTATATATTATAATTAATATATTTCTTGGTCAAATTAATTTACTATCCAGTGCATCATCATTTTTAATATCACCTTGTTGTTGTTACATAGATAAGACAAATTGGAGGTCACTTTAATAAAGTTGGATAAACAGGATATTAACTCCAAAAATTGCATTTCAGAATCTTGAGTGGTCCTTCACCACTAATTACTTATTTAGGCAAATTAATCTTTTAGCTCTTTCATCTATATATTTTTCTTATTATTGCATAATAGAAATTGCTTTGGCAAAATAGTGTTGGTTTAGTGGATTATCACTTTGTAGAACTTACCTTTAAGTCTTGATGATCGTTCAACATTGTCACATAGTATCCAAGAGACGAGCCTCCATTTCACCCATCATTCAATTCTAATGTGATATGCGATATCATCGTCAATTGTCATGTCTCCTTGAATTATAAATCCTTTACTTGAAGTTTTTTCTCTTGGATATGACTATTGAATTGATCTTCACTTTCACGTTCGCGACATGCATCGTGTCACTGAACTTACATTTCATGTATTATATATATGTCTTAGTCCTGCTTAACCTGAAACATTTAGTCGCCAATCTTTCAGTCTATCATTTACTCTATCGCGCGTCTCTTCAATCAATATTATCTCATCTGAGACTAACGTACACCACAACACCTCCTCTTGGATATGTCATGTCAAATCATTGATCATCACTAAGGCAAAAAGGAACTAGCCCTGGTGCAACCCCGTCACAACCAGAAAGTGTTACGAGTCTTCTCCAATTGCTCACCTCGGATTTTAATCTATCGTACATGTCCTTAATAGCCCTAATGTAAGCCACATGCACGTACACATCTATACTCCAAACATCTCCAAAGGACATTACAAGGAACTTTATCATGTCTTTTCTAGGTCAATAAACATTGTGTGTAAGTCCTTCTTGCTGTCTTTATAATTACCATATATTTCTCCAACAATCTCTTTATAAGACATATGACTTCTATAGTCGAATGCCCCGACATGAATTCGAAGTGATTCTCAAAGATAGACATGCCTCTCCTCGTCTTTATCTCGATCACCTTTTCCATACTTTCATAGCTGACTTAGTATCTTGATACCCATGTAGTTATTACAATTCTGAATATTACAATTATTCTTTTACAATTCATGCACCATAGTACTCCATCTCCATTCCTCTGACATTTTAACCATCCTAAATATAACATTAAACAACTCAGTCAACCGCTCTATACATGCCTCACTTGCATTCTTCCAAAAATCCAATCTATTAAACAAAAAAAATCAAACATAGCAAAAACAAAAACAACATCGTCCAAATTCAAGTATATAAATAATTTTAAAAGTAAAATAAAAAGATATTATTAAATCTTTGCAAACTATATGGCCTATTTGCTGGTGTATTTTGACACTAATAATTAATAAAGGCCTATGTGACAAGTTGAGATGTCATTGTACATTCTTTTCTTCAAATGAATAACCAATACAAAGCCTTTGCCTTAATAAAAGCTGGAACTCAACTTGTTTCTTCTATTCTTTTAGAATGGGAAGTCACAATCATAAGATTCAACTAAATCATATAAACTAGTGACATGTCACAATAGTTAATGTAACTTTGATGAGTAAATACATGTAGTTAACCCCCCCCCCCCCCAATCCCATCCTCACGACCAGTGGCAGAGCTAGGAATTTCACAAAAGGTGTCCAGAAACGAGCACTTCCTCATTTCAAGGAGGTGAATTGAGCTATACCAGTTTGTTATGTTAAAGGTGTCCAAAATATGTTATTTAATCATTTCGTGTATCATTACTTGTATATACGATATTTTTTTCAACGAAGGATGTCCAAACTGCCCCCACCCCTCTTATAAAAAGATGTTAATATTATATAATTTATAAATAATTGTGTAAAACTATCTCTTTTTTTATATTGTATTCTTGCGTGTTTTAGACGATCCCAACTTGTTTGAGATTGATATGTATTTTATTATTATTTTTGTATAGCTATGTAGGGGGTTGGGGGTATTCAGGATTTCAGCAAGATGGGTGCACGATTACAAAAAAATGCATCTTAAATATAAATTTGATCTGTTTGAATTTTAGGTTCTTAATAAGAACCATTATATTTTAAAAATTGTATGTCAAAAATATATAATACTACTAGTTTTAAATTTTAATATACACATTTGATTTAATTATATAAAAAATTTACAGTGCTAAATTTTTTAGGAATTTTCAATGCAACACACTTGAAAATTTTGAAAGATTAAAGGAAAAAAAACAAAAGAAAAATTAGTTGAGACGCCAAAAGTGTAACCGATAACCACTTGGAGAGATTTTACTCAAAAAGACAAGATAGATATAAGATTTAAATTTCTATCCTCACTTAGAGAGGTGCACCCGATCATCATTGTATTATTATATGATACTTTGAATGTGGGTTCACACATCTATATTTAAATATTTTTTTAAAACTATAACACTACTATATATGATTTAGAGAGGAGAGAGGGAAGCATGGGTTCACGTGAACCCATGACACCCCCTCTAGATACGCCCCGGGGGGTTTATACCGTAAAAGGGTCAATCTTTTATTGATAATTTAATTGAATTTATTGAAAATAAAAGAGGACGCTAAAAGTGCAAATTAGGTCATTTTCGAGGCTAATTTCGTAACCATTATAATTTTTGTTAAAGCATGTGATTTTTAGCGCGATTTTAATTGAATTTATTAGCAATGGATGCTAAATGTGCAAATTAAATCATTTTTAAAATGAATTTAACAATTATCATAATTATCAATAAACAATTATCGTTGAAGCTTGTGACTTTTAGCGGCAATAGAAATCACCTAACGTAAATGGTCAAACTTTAACTTTTGCCGATAGTTGCTTTTATAGATCAACAATTTCTATTGCCGTTGAAAGCCTTTTATTATTATCGCTAAAAATCATAATAGTTTTTTTTTTTTTCTTCAGTAATTTCTATTTCTTGTGTTCGTCTCTACAATAAAATATTACTTTCCAGACTTAATATATAAATTTCACTGTGTATCTATTTATTAAAGTTCAATTAAATTCGTATTCGCACATTACGAAGGCAAAACTTTCATTTTTTTTTTTAAGAATTCAAACTCGAGATGTCTGATTAAAGGCGAATGAATAATGGTTAAAGGAGTAAAGTACATTATTATCATTCCATTGATTCCTCTAACGTTCTTGCATGTCTTGACCATGCATGATCATGATGATTTGGTTGTCATTACATTAGAAATTCAACCTATTTTCTTGCCAACTTTTGGTAACTTTATAGAAAATACTAATTATTTAATTTTATGCCTCTTAAGATAAAGTATGATTGTTACATACTAATAATTTATTTATTTTTAAATTCCAAGTGGTTGGATTAGGTCTTTTTAGTGGGTCCTATATATGATTGTGATATCCACTTTCTTTATATAATATATAACATTCTTAACCTTTTTTATTCGTTTGATGTGACTCTCCCACCATAACACAAGCTTCATGTTGGTTAATTTATATACATTATAACTATTTCAAGATTCTCTTCTATTTTCTTCTTCCCAAGACGATAACGATAATAACATATTCAGTATAATTCAAATATAATTTAGAGATCTAAAATGAATTTCTGCAGACGTTATCTTTATCTTTATGAGTTAGAAGTTGTTTTTGATTAACAAATTTCTTCATCCTCTTAAATTGAAATATGGTTGGTGAATTCAGTAGGTGCTTGATATCTTTTTGTAAAAATATATATTTGAAGTTGAAGTTGAAAAATGATATTTGAAAATTAAAGTTATATTTGAACTCTGACACATTATTAAAAAAAATATTATTTTTTCATTGAAATTAAATATATTTAGTGGCTATTTTCGCAGAATATTTTAATTGAATTATTGAGGAAAAAATAGTACTAGTGTTTTAATACGAAAAATGAAAAAACTTCCCAATAATTTAGTGAGAATCTGTTTTCCTAATAAACTGATTCGATGAAAAATGGATTAAAAAAATTATATTTTATAATATACATTTTCTATTAATTCGCGGTAAGAAAAACCTGACTATGCATTTCACATGAGAAAAAGTTAATGTGTTATTAATGAGAAATAAATATCACTTGAAACATTGGTCTCTCTAATGTATATAATAATATAACCAAACAATATTTCAAAAATATATTTTGAAAAAAATAAAGAGAAGAAAAAACACCATGATCTAAACGAGCCTTTAATTACATATGTTAACTAAAGTATTCATGAGGTTTATTTTTTTTTTTTTCAAAATTATAATTTTAAAGAACAAATAAAAAATA
The DNA here is from genome assembly GCA_029582245.1 of Solanum etuberosum. Classification (NCBI taxonomy): domain Eukaryota; kingdom Viridiplantae; phylum Streptophyta; class Magnoliopsida; order Solanales; family Solanaceae; genus Solanum; species Solanum etuberosum. The sequence continues at coordinate 39,599 of JAJONR010005357.1, read as the reverse complement.
AAAATCATAATTTTACGGTTTAAAAAATATAAATATTTAGAAAAATATATTCTCAATTATTAATTTTAGTTTGTGTATTATGGGAGGGGGTGGGTCATGGAACTTCAGTAGACCCATTCTTATCCAACAATGGAATTATGTCTTATTTTATGAGGAGGACTGCTTCAAAAATTGTATTAAAATTAAAATAATTGGTGACGGTGAAATTCAAACTTTTGAAAGATTTTTTTTATTATTATTATTATAAAATATGTGATCGTCTTATTTAAAAGTTCAAATAACAATAGAGAACAATTTTTATTTACTTCATTATGTATTAAATAACGAAAAGACTTGTATTTTTATCTAATTCATCATTATATTATATTATATATATATATATATATATATATAAATGAGTCACAAACCTCATCAGTTACAAAATTATATTACGTTCTCCAAGATAGAAGGATGACTTTAAGGGAACAAAGAAAAATTAATATATATATATATATATATATATATATATATTTGTTACAAATTACAATAAGGGAACAAAGAAAAAAGAAGCAAAAGTCATCCTTCTATCTTGGAGAACGTAATATAATTTTGTAACTGATGAGGTTTGTGACTCATTTTTTTTGTTTTTGTTTGTTGTTTAGTCGGTGTTTGATATTTTTTTGGTGTCCGACTAATTTAAATTTGTATTAAAAATTCTAGGTTGAGAGAAAAAAATATTTTTTATTCATATCAACTTCATATATAGAACTCAATCGCGATAAAAAAGTATGTAAACATGATTTGTTACTTGCATTATTTACTCATATATGAAGAATTCATTAAATTCTTTTGTTCTTTGCTATAACTTAACAAATTAATCTACAAATTAAAACAAGGTTAATATATATATATATATATATGTCTATTAATGGTTCCACAAAGTTAAAGCCTCCTCAATTAAGTGAAATTTCTTAAAATAAAATATAAAATTTTAATAAAAATTATTAAGTTCAATCCAGACATTAATTCTATTTATTTTTTTAAAAAAAAATTATGTCGAAAAAGAAGAAGAAGATTAGAAACAGAAAATAGACAAGAATATTTCTCAGGCTCCACAATAACATATCTTAAAAAAACCTCATGTGTGTTCAGAGACATAAAGTGGAAAATGAAAATAGAGAAAGAATTTTATATATAATGTGCATTTGGAATATTTATTTTTGACTATTAGCTAATTAAATAAAATTTATTAAATAAATAGAAAATATATTACTATATATAGTTAGCACTGCTAAAAATACGCCTTTTTCATTACGAATTATAAAAAAAATTATGTAATAAAATATAATCCCCTCCCCCCCATCCCCTCCATTTCTCATCGAATCATCTCAATGAAAAAAATAATGACGGAAAACAGATTTTCACTCAAATATTGGAAAGTTTCTTAATTTTTTTTGTGTGAAAATATTACTCCAAATTTATGTGAATGATCGTGACGGCTCTTCAAAATCTATTCAGTCTGATTAGATATGTCACTGAAACAAAGTAATTACGTTCTGTCTCTCTTTTCTTTTAGGATTTCGAGGATGAGCCGGCCTATCCTAATATCAGAGCTGGAAGCCTCCCCTCAGATAAAGATGTCTCCAACGCTACTCTCCCAGTACGAAGAAATTTTTCTATTGTGACTTTTTTGGCGAGTTCAATCAGGAGGAACAAAAGAGAGATGCTTTCTATCGATCAAAAGCATATATTGCCCTCCATGCTCCGACAGTCCGTGAAAATAGGCACTAAACATGATTTAATCAAAGGTCTTGAATATGATTTTTCATCTTTTATTTGGATGTGTTTTTTTCCTTAAATAAATTTTACGTGACATATATTTAAATTAATCAAAATTTCGATACGAATACCAGACACCGAAAATAACAAAAGGTGACGAAGGAAGGGTTTTGGCGGTAAGTGATTAGAAGGATACGAAATGAGAGAAAGAGAAGCAAGTTGGTGGACCCAATCCGACGTCGTATATGGACACGTTACGGGTTGTGGGCTCCAATGACAGCACATCATCTTCCTCCGTCATACAATATTCGAAATTCATTGATCTGACTAATTTTAGATTATTAAAAATTCTCATAGACATTTAGGGGATAGTTGTTTAGAAAATTATTTAATTTTTATTCTTTGTTCAACTTATGAATCTTTTTTATAACAATTAAATAATTTCTTTAGATCAAACGTAAAATCTTATGAAAAAACAGCATATTACGATCTAAAAATTTATAAATTCGTTCAAACCTATGAGAAAGCATTAGAGAATTTTGTTTAACGTTGTCAGGAAGAATAATTTTCAAGGGCTAAATTTTCGTAATTTAAAATTGACAAGAAAATAAAATGATGGCAAGATTTTTTGTTTAGCGATAATTGAGTTAATGTCATTGTTTTCAGAGTAGCTAAACCTTAAACGATTTTTATATAGAGTGTTAATTATAAATATGTATATTTATTGTTGCCGTTATATATAATATAGCGATAATTATATTGTTAATGCTAAATAATCATCACAAAATTATTTATTTATTTGAGTGTTGCATAAATTAGCTTAAATTTGTGTTGTATAGGCTCATTTTAAGAAAAGGCGTTTAGTATGAGAATTTTTTTAATTTTCAAAACTCGAACCTAAAATTTATAATTAAGGACAAAAGAAATCTCATATATCCCACTTTGATGGTCCCTTCCTCTACTTCCACCTCTTCCCCTTTTGAGAATTTTTTTTAAAAAAGAAATCCTTTTGTGTAAATTCTTAAAAAAAATTAATTTTAATAGGAAAATTGTTTCAAGTTATCAACTTTTGCTCTAAAATTGATCAACTTAAATTCGCCTCAAAATTGATTTAAAACATACAAAATATATGAGAAAATTATGATAAAACAAAAAAATGTCACCTAATTTTCTAGAATAGTATCGAGCTTTAAGTTATAATTATTTTGGCTATTTAGAATTCATTAGTAATTTTTACAATTTATATCATTATATTATTATACTGCGTATAATTAAATCGTAAACCATAGTTTTAGTCCCCGACCTCTTTTGATGATTAATTGTTTTTTTATTTTTACAATCTCTGAATAATAATAATTGTTTCTAAATCATTATTCACCACATAAATAATTTATTTCATTATACTCTTTGTATAGTTAATGTCCCCTAATCTCTATATAACAATCCTCAAATTAGTATTCGCCATATAATGATATTTATTTATGTATTATCATTATTCACCATATAAATAATATATTTATTTCATTAATTATACTCTTGTATAATCAAATCGTAAATCATACAATCCCTAAACTTACTCTTTTAAAAGTTTTAGTTCCCTCTTTTGATAATTAGTTATCTTTTTCATTTTTTTACAATCTTTATATAATAATCCTTGAATTATATTCGCCACATAACTAATTTATTTCATTATACTCCCCGTATAGTTATATTATAAAGGAAAAAAGGATAAATATATATACTCTTGAACTGTCGTAAATGATATGCAGATACCCTCCGTCATACTTTTGGGACATTGGTACCCCCGCCGTCCAAAAACTAGAGCATATATACCCTTACGAACATACACATGTCATAATCTTATTCACCGACCCGACATTTATTAAATAGCGGATCAATGGATAAGATTGCGTCACGTGTCCTATTTAGTCTTCCGTTAGAGTGAAGGACATATATGCTCTAGTTTTTGGACGGCAGGGGCACCAATATCCCAAAAGTATGACGGAGGGTATCTGCATACCATTTACGATAGTTCTGGAGTATATTTATCCTTTTTCCCTGTTATAAACCATACAATCCCTAAACTTACCCTTTCAAAGTTATGATTCCCTCTTTTTACATTTATGTTATCTTCTTTTTTTGGCATTTAGAGTAGGGATATAGGAGGTATAAAATGAGAAGGAAAAATAGTTATAGAGAGAGAAGAAAACCAAAAAAAAATAAAAAATCTTTTATATATATATATATATATGACACCTAGAACAAACATAGAAGAAAAAACCTCATTGGCATCTTTTTAGAAAAAAATCATTTATAGCAAGTAGCTCTCTCACCATGGGATAATTCTTGCTCTCTTTTTTTCCCTTTCACTCTCACTCCCTCATTCACTCTTTTTCATTAGCTTAAAAAAAAAAAAGTTTTGCTAATTAATTAGCAATAATTTTTTATTTTTTTGTTCTTGTTTTTGAAGATAAGGTTTGTAAGGGGAATTTTTTTTTTCTTGAATTCATTTTTTGGGTGAATTCAAGAAAAATGTCAGGAGAACCTTCATCAGTTATGTTTCTTGCAATGAGAGAAGAAGAAGAGATAAAACAACAACAACATGGCGAACCGCCTTCTTCATCAACAACTCAATCTCAACAAGCAACAAAAAAGAGAAGAAATCAGCCTGGAACACCAAGCAAGTATCTTATATATATATATATATATATACTAAAAGTTTTATTTTATTTTAATCAAAAAATAAAAATAAAGGGGGGTTTGAATTTTCCTTTTTTCATGAAAAAGCAAAGGAATAAAAAAAAAGGTGATTTGATTGTAAATTCAACTTTACAAAGAAGAAAAAGAAACCCTAGTCAATCTTGAAAGGGAATTCATGAGTTTTATGCAAAGGAAAAAAAAGAGAAACCACTTAATTCACTTTTTGATCTAAATTTTTGTGAAGTAAAATCCGTCTATGTTATTCAGACTCTTTAAAAGTATTACTGTCAATTATATATTGAATTCCTCAAAATGAAGATTTGTTATGGTGGCGGCGGCGCTATTTTTAAAGAATTCCAACAACATAAATTTTCTAGATATTTCCTGCTCGAAATCTTCAACTATTGAATTTTTGAAGGATTTGATATATTTATGTCAAACATTTATTAAAGGGTTCGAACAACAACCTAACAACATAAATTTTCTAAATATATCTTGCTCAAGAATCTTCAAAAAAAATAAAAATTGAGTGTAATTTGTTGAATTAACCTTCTAAAACCTTTACATTTTTTTTATCAAGTCGATACACATATGACAACATTTTTTGTTTTGAAGTATCTGAACAACATAAATTAATTCCTCTCATGAATATTTATTTATTTTTGTTAATTTTTTTTTTTCAGATCCAGATGCAGAGATAATAGCACTATCTCCCAAGACCCTAATGGCAACAAATAGGTTTGTATGTGAGGTATGCAACAAAGGTTTTCAAAGAGAACAAAATTTACAACTACATAGAAGAGGACATAATTTGCCTTGGAAATTAAAACAAAAGAGTACAAAAGAGGTTAAGAGAAAAGTTTATTTGTGCCCTGAGCCTAGTTGTGTACATCATGAACCTTCAAGAGCACTTGGTGATCTTACTGGGATTAAGAAACATTATTCAAGAAAACATGGTGAAAAAAAATACAAGTGTGAGAAGTGTTCCAAGAAGTATGCTGTCCAATCTGATTGGAAAGCTCATACTAAGACTTGCGGTACGCGCGAATATCGATGTGATTGTGGCACCCTTTTCTCAAGGTATGTAGTAATCGTCTTGTCTAAAAGTTTATGTGCTGATATGTGATTGTGGCGCACCCTTTTCTCAAGGTATGTAGTAATCGTCTTGTCTAAAAGTTTATGTGCTAATATGTGATTATGGCGCACCCTTTTCTCAAGGTATGTAGTAATCATCTAGTCTAAGTGATTGTGGCACCCTTTTCTCAAGGTATTTAGTAATCGTCTCAGAAAAAAAAAAAGTATTGATTTGTGATTGTGGCACCCTTTTTTCAAGGTATGTAGTAATTGTCTCGTCTAAAAGTATATGTCATGATGATATATAGTAAGGATATGTATATAGGTAAAATGAGGTTATTTTGGATCCCATTTTGGTACTAATTAACAATCATGTGATTGTGCCATTGTGGTATCCTTTTCTTTAAGGTCTATAGTACTAACTGTCTAGTAAGTTTTAAATGTTGATAAGACGAATATGAATAACAATGAGTTTTACAAAAAAAATATGGACATCTATTTTGCTTCTAATTAACAATCATGTGATTGTGGCATGACCCTTTTTTCTCAAAGTTTGTGTGTCATTTCATTTGAAAGATTAAATTGTATTAAAGATAGAGTTCAAGAATACGTCATCACTAAAATCGTGGAAAATGTGATAGGAATTTATGTGAAAAAATTCGCGAATTTCTAGTAGTGAAAAGAGGGTTTCTTGATTCTTGTTTATTTTGGTACTTATGAATTATGATTTTGTGTATTGTATTCGCAAATATCCTTTTCTGAAGGTATATACAATCATTTCATCTGAAAGTTTAAATTGTTAGAAAAATTATTAAGATCGAGGTTAATTTTTTATTTTTTTTATTATGGCTACGCACCTAATTTGGTACTAACAATGATGAGGATTATTATTGCTCAAGTGAAAATATATAGCTATGACTATCTTCTTTGATTTTAGGGCTTTTAGATTCCCCAGAAGTGATAAAAAGTCTTTAAAAAAACTTGAATTAATGGAAAAAGTTATTTCCAGCTTTTCCAACAGTTACGTATTCTTTTTGGATTATCAATTTATTTTTTTATTTTACCTTTTTGTCTGTTTTCTAATAGGTTTTGTTTTTGTCTTTGGATCTTTTTATTTGCTTGTACTACTACTAAAGTATTATTATTTTTATCCCAATTTATATGCATATTTTTTCTTTATCCATTTTTTAAAAATGTCATTTTTATACTAATTTTTTTTACTATTTTCTGACTGAAAAATATTCAATAGCATGAAAAAAAATTAAAAAACTTCTCGGTATTTATTCGAATTTTTCATCATGCGTTTTCTTAATGTTGGTTATTGCGGGAATAAGGTGGAAAAATCATGTTTTATAAGACGATTTTCCCATTGAAAGCTTCTGTTTAATTGTTTCTTAAAGTTTATGTCAAGTTAAACAGTGAAACATAAATTGAGACGGAGAAATAGAAGTAATACTTAAATTTATTTACTTTTTTTGTCTGAATTTTTGAGTCATTTTTTTTTCCTAGGAATTATCGTCCTTTTGCCGTTACTGCTATCTGTTTCTTCTTATTCACGTGTTGCTATGACATGTTGTAAAAATGTTTTTGTCTTTTTTTTTCAATTTTTTTGTTTGTTTTTTTGTCTGGGTTGTATAGATGCTTTAAGTGTTTTTTCAGAATTCTTTCAACCACACCCCTTTTCATGATAATGTTTTATTTTATCGCCGATTTCGGCGCAGCGAATAGAGTTGTTCCTTTTTTAATTAGAGGTTTCGGGATTGAGTTTGAGTATGGAAAAATTTTTGAGGTCCTACGCGGTACAAATTCGAAATAGTCGGACTCTAATACAGGGCGGCGGACACTAAGTGGAAAATAAAAAAAAATATTTTATTTATATTTTTAGATTAAATTAATTATTATCTTAGAGTTTTTCTCCTTTTTTCACAATCACTAGTATTTTTTCAATAAACTTTCACTATCATATGTGGTATTTTAATATAGCTAAAAATGGATTCATACTTCTGGTTTTATAAAGTTTTTCTTGAGTAGCGAGTCTATATATCGGAATCAACTTCATTATCTCATGAAGATAAAACTAAGGTTTGTGCATCTGATCCATCGTTCTTAAACTCTATTTGTGTATGCGAATATACTGAATATGTTATTATTGTTGTTGAAGGCGGTATAAAGCTTTTTCCATTATTAATTATATTTTTGTATTATTATTATTTGATTCTTAAATTGTCAAAATCATCTCTAGTATGGGACCACTTTGTACAAAATTATATTATTCAACTCATTTTCAAGTCCATATATATGTTTATTATTGACGTTTTTGGTAAGTTTCAATGGTGTAATCATTTGTCTAAAAAAAAATTCTACTAGCTACTTGACTAAAAACATTCTTTTCACAAAGACTCGAATACTTCTTTAATTAATAATTCAAGTCTAGATTGATTATTTTTCTTTTTTGACTTGATCATAGTATATATATAAAATACGATATACTGACAATATATATAACTTAAACATGCAGGCGTGATAGTTTCATCACTCATAGAGCCTTTTGTGATGCATTGGCACAAGAGAGTGCAAGAAATCCACCAAGTTTGAGTAGCATTGGGAGTCATTTATATGGAAGTAGCAACAACAATAATATGAATTTAAGCAGCCTCTCGAAATTAAATTCCCAAATTCCAGATCATCATGAAATGCTTCACTTCGGGGGCAACAACAATAACAATAACAACAACACTAGTGGCGGGGCCCACCACCATCATCATCACAACCAGTTTGACAACAACAACAACAACCTCATTGGCTCGTCAGCTTTTCGTCCTTCAACTTCCTTCTTCCAACTTCCAGCTGATCAAACAAGTCATCAAGATTACGGGGTGATCAATAATAACAAACCATCAATCCATGGCCTAATGCAACTTCCCAATCTCCACAACAACAACGCGAATGTTGCTACCGGTTCTTCTAATATGTTTAATCTGAATTTCTTCCAGAATAACAACAACAACAATAACAACAACGTCGTTGATAATGATCATAATAGCAATATTTCTGGAGGTCTTGGTGGATTATTACTTCCTAGTCCTCATCAATTTAGTAACAACACTAGTGGTGAAGGTTCAAATAATTCATCAAACATTTTCTCAAGTGGTACCCTTCTAAACGATCATCATCATCATCATCATATGAGTTCATCGATTCCTTCACTTTATGTCTCATCATCACCGGCCCCACCTATGTCAGCCACCGCGCTCCTCCAAAAAGCGGCTCAGATGGGTTCTACTACGAGTTGCAACAATAGTAGTACTAGTGCTTCATTGCTTAAAGCATTTGGTTCTGTTGTTGGTGTTGGTGTTGGTGGTTCATCATCTAGCGCGATGAAATCTGATCTTCATCCACCACCAGCTGTCAACTTTGGCGGCGTTTACGGCCACGAGGATGCTATGAGCACCGGGAATCATCTTCATGACCTAGTCGTTAATGCTTACGGTGAGTACTAATGCTTGAAATATTTGATTATCTCGTCTAAATATTAAAATTGTTAGAATGAAAATATTTTTATTTATTTAATAATGTCTTCATTACACCTTCTTACGTGCTAGTCTAATTCTTTTTCTATAAGCCAAAAACGTGAAAAATTGGATAAAATCACAAATAGCCACTTTTCAACTCCTGAAATTGAAAAATAATCATTGTCATCGTCATAGAGTTTGAAATTCCATTCCATTACCATGGAAGTTTAATGATGAAATTATTTCAAACTCGATGATATTGACTATTTTTTTTAATTATAGGGGCTGAAAATGGCTAGACCTCGTTATTACTATTGAAAATTTGTTCATGTTTTTTATATGATTCAAGTACGTACAAATTCTTTTTTCGTAATGTATGGTAGTAAAACTCGAAATCAGAATATCTACATCACTACTACATGCTCCTAATATTACAATGTTAACATATTTAATCAAACATCTTATTTATTTGATACTTAATTATGTCACAGGTGCACAAGACCAAAATCAAGACTATGGAGGAGTGATAGGAGGGTACACCACCAACAACAAGATGAATAGTTATGATCAACCACCACCACAAAAGAAGCAAATGATTAGTAATAACTTTTCAATGGACATTGGGATGGGTGAAGAAGCTAATAGGTTGACAAGAGATTTTCTTGGAGTTGGAGAAATTGTGAGAACTATGAGTAGTGGTGGAGAAGGATTTAGTAGCAGCCAACAACAAATGAGTTCATTGGATAATAATAATAATTCTGAGAGTAGAAAAAATCAAAGTCATCATCATCATCATCAACCTTTTGGAGGGGGCACTTTTCAATGAGTAAATAAGAGATACATGCACCAAAAAGTACAGGTAATGTTAAAATACTACTACTCTTTCTATTTTATTTTACGTGTCTTAATTTAACTTTATCACTTGCAGAACTTTTACATATAAAGATTTGTGAAATTAAATGTTTTTATGGGATTGATGAGATATTTTCGTTCTTAAGCATAGTTGAGACATTGTTACTTTTATGTGTTTCATTTTAATGTGTTTTAATTTAACTGATGGTGAGAAATTTTAAAATATGAAGATTTTTTTTTTTGAATTTTGTGATTTTAGATGTTGTATGTGATGGAATGGATGAGATATTTTCGTCCTTAAGCATTGTAAAAATATTATTAGTATATGCATTTCATTTTATGTGTTTTAATTTAACTGATCATCTACATAACATATATATGAAAAAAGATTTTTGAATAAAAGTCATGATTTTAAATTAAAAATTACAATATATGAAAGAAAAAGGGTAAAGAGTCGCAGGTCTCAAAGGGTGTGATGTATAGACAGTCTACCCTAATGCAAGCAGTACTAGTGACTGCTTACACGACTCAAACCTTGTGAGTTGTGACATATAAGACATACATAGATCACAACTTTATCATTGCTTCAAGACCTTTTCATAAAATATATGTATATCGTATCAAAAATAATTTTTATATCTTATAATTTTAAACATGTCGTGTCTTCTGTAATTTTTTGAAAAGTAGGTATTTCTTTGATAGAAATATGCCTGTCTGAATGTCAATCTGTATGTCTGTTACTTTCCTTTTGGCTGCAATCTATTGTTTTTTTTTTTGGTTGAATAGTTTCTCTTTTGTCTAATTCTGTAGATTATACTTCACAGCACACCATTTTCAAAAGTACTTTATAACTACTCTATTAAATAATTAATTTATCTAATATTTTTTTTAAAAAAAACTTACATGTAAATTAAAATATCCTTTAAACGACCTAATAATAGATTTTTTAAAATGTTAACTTTAATCGTCATGATAAAGATATGTCAATACTTGCTCCAATATATAAAATGTCTTGATGATGTAAAAATTTCTTATATTATCAGTATATATAACTTAAAACTCTGTGAAGTATTTTTAGTTCTATTTTAAATTTTTTATATTTTCATAAAAGAATTCTGTAATTTGACTTTCTTCTAGGTCAAAGTAATCTATCTTAATTTAATTAATTCTGAAATACAAAATTTTGTAAGCTCATTTTAAAAAAATATATTTATATTGTATATGATTCTCTCTAGAATTCAGTAAAATTAATTCTGAAAATTCAATTATATGACTATATGGGTAGTGGACACTTGAGAGCAATAATGTTATGACATCTTTGTGTGTATATATATATATACTATTATGTTGTGGTGAAGTGGTAAGTACGTTTTAGGTTAGAGTATTTGGGTACCGAATCATTTTTGGTAGGAAATGTTTTATCTTTTACCATAGAATAGGACTTTTCGATGTGAATCTGAATTAGTCAGATTTTAAATAATAGATGTCGAACCTGGAGTGAAAAAACAAAAAAACATATTTCAGAATATGTGGGGAGTGAAGGTCACATGTACATGTATAGATAATAATATTCCTTTGTTGTTTACATGTCTTGTCCCTCTCCAATTGCCCCCCTTCATGCTGTCTTTCTTCATGTGAATGCATGTACTAAGTCACGGGGTGCTGCCTTATTGGCACTTTGGATACTCTAATAATAATATATAATATATGAAATACTTTTTCTATCGGTATAATTACGATTCGTAGCTACATGTTAGAACGGGAGAAAGGCGAATGAGAAAGGTGAGTGGGAGGAGAAAGGAAGGAGAAAGGCGGGAGAGAGAGAGGGGCAGAGAGACGGAAATCATCATTTTTAGATTTTAGTTGTGAGATTATAATAGATTTTCGTTATTATTATTTGCTTATTTGTTCTGAATAGTTTAATTTGCTTTATACATGGATGTCAAATAATGGATGGTTGAACTGAATTTGAACAGATTCAAAAGAATTGAGTTGATAAATGGATGACTCAGTGACCCCCAACTCGCCTAAGGGTTACTATAGTGTTAAGATGACTGGGTTAAGATGGACTAAATAAGAAGTTATACCCCAATACGTTGAATTCTTATCAAAGTTTTTTTTCTTTTCTTATCGATTCAAATTTTGCTCAAATCAACTCAAGTTTTGACTATACTGAATTTGACAGGATCAAAATGTTTGAATTGCTGTATTTGCTGGTCATTAGCCTGTCCAAATTTAAACGAGTTGAACGCGTCATGTTGTGCCATCTGCATCTTTCAAAACACCTCATATTGTTTTCTCATCCCTGTAGCTTCCATCCCCACCACCCTGCACCTCTAGCCTTCTACTTTCACCTCCCATCGTATTTGTCTAGATTTTATATAAATATTTTTAGAATAATATTTTTTGTTCAAGTACTAAACACAAGAAAACAAATTAAAAAATCACTTATTTTCCCGAAAAACATTTTCCTTCGTACCAAAACACACCAATAGTCCTCTCTTGCTTCTATTAATTATTATTATTATTTTGTTAATAAATTTTTATGGATATTCTTGCAGGGATCCAAGAAAAGGTTTTATAATGGAGCAGATATCTGTAGATTAATGAAGAAGTTCTCTTGAAGATTTTAGCTGGAAATTAGAAAAACCTTTATTTCTAGAGATAAACTTTAGAAAAAAAAAAACTTTGGGAGTTTTTTTAATATTTTCTTTAGTTGTTGAATTTCCTTTTTTTGTTTTTATTTTGGTTTGGATAGGCCAAGATACAAGAATTAACTGCACAAAATTATTAGAACTTCAAACTTTGTTTATCTGATGACAGATTTACATAAATGGTTCTTTAATTAGGTTTTACATGTTTAATTGTGTAATTAAGTAGAAAATCGCTATAGAGAAATTTGTCCAAATTCTATTCGAGACAAAATTCAGAGAGAAACCTAATTCAATGTTTGTATATGTATATGTTCTCTGTGTTAGGCTAGAGTGGCGAGAGAGAGGAGAGAGGCGAGCAAGAGAATAGAGAGAGGTGAATTGTATATGTATATCGATTAGATAATTGTATATATGTAACTACTATGTATATGTATTAATGATTGTGTTTGTATATCTGCATAAAATTTGAATTTGTATACAATTGAATCGAGTTAAAACATTTGTATTTGTATATCAAATCTCTCTCTTTCTCTCGTTTTATACAAACACAAATTATACATTGTATTTTGTATAATTTGTGTTTGTATAAAGCGAGAGAGAGAGAGAAAGGCAAAAAAGAACTGGATAGGGAAAGATTTATATTTGTATAATTACAAGTGTATAGAACAGAGAGATATGTATTTGTGTATATAGTATCTCTCGCTTTATACAAACAATATACAAATCATACATTTGTGTTTGTATAAAGTGAGAGAGGCGAATGAGAGATGACTGAAAAAGAGGAGAGTGGCGAGTGAGATTCCAAAGAGAGGGAGAGAGGCGAATGGCAAAAAGCTTGCTGCGAATTGGAATTAAATGAAACTATAGCTTAGCATTTATTTTAAATTAATAGTTTGCCATAATGCACAATAATAAATCTGTAAAAAATCACGCACTTTATATTTTGATTTGTGCACAGCTAACTTCATTTAACCTTCGTCGGATTCTTGATTTTGGTGAATTATTAATTAAACGACATAATACATAAACGTGTCTTTTAACTAGATCTCAATTGATATTTACGTTCTTTAATTTTGGGTGTGTATAAGTAGACACTTAAATTTGTGTTAAACAAATAGACACATTCAACCAGCTACGTGTGACGTCCTATATGACAATTTTGTGTCCTAATCATAACTTGTTCAATTATTTATACATGCACGCCCAAAGTTGAAGATATGAATGTCATCTTAAGCAAAGTTAAAAGATATATTTATGTATTATGCCTAATTAAACCGTAGACACTTTGTAACTTATGAGCTTACTATAAATATTCAAAGATTTTTTTAAAAAATATTTAATCTGCTTTAATTGATATATGTCAAGTGGACCTTCTATTTGTGTAGGGCTTCCAATCACCCTCATGTATAGTACATGTTTGGATTATCAAATGAATTGACAGAGTAAAGTAATTGGCAATTATCATCGAGGATTTGTGGTGGGATGAATATAATTTTTTTGTCTCTAATCTTTAGATTCGAGTCCCTTAAATGGAAAATTCTAATAAGAAGCATCTTCTCCTTTGATAGACCTTATACATTACGAATTCGGTTTGATCAGTATTGAAGTGTGTGATTATTTCATTAAAAATATAAAATTTGTTAAAAATCAAAACATATCGAGTAAAAACAAAAAAAATAAAATTGGAAATTACAATTTAGTATAAATTACTACTATGCTAGGCAGTTCTCATGGAATGTAATTTGGACATAAGTACACATAAAATAGGCATAGGCAACAAATATATGTTTGAGATACATATCATGTTTCATGTTATAATTTTCAAGGAACATTTGTTGTGATGTACTTTAGGCCTTTAGGTTGTGTTTGGTACGGTGAAAAATATATTATTATTTTTTATGTTTGGACGTTGATTAAAAGTTTAAAAAAATATTCTCTAGAAAAAAATAAGTTTCTTAAAAATGAAAAAAATAATTATTTCCCACTCCTCATCTTCACCCCACACTCGTCGAAAGTAGCAATCTCCTCCCGTTTTACGTCTATGGTAAATGTATAGGACCATCCGATACAAATTCAGTTTTAGTAATTGGACAGAATAATTATCCCCACCACAAATCCCTACCATCATCTCTATCTTCCATAATATTTGTCTATATAATATATACTAATGAATTTAGATTATTATTTTTATATATCAAACACAAAAATATACGTGACAAACTCATTTATCTTATTATATTTTTTATGAAAAACATTTTCCTTCTCCGAATACACTCCATACGATATCATTTATACTAGTTAGTATCACTTTCACTAGTGATACTTTTGTTTTTATTTCACTCATGTAGCTAGTGAAAATATCCCTATTCTATTCCACAAATGTACCTTCGTTTAGGAGGGTTATCGATCGATTTGATTCAGATATGAATATAATTAATTTGACTTATTGATTATTGATTATTGATTTTGTAATTGTAAAATTGATAATAGAATTAATAAGATTTTGATTATCGAGACATCAATTATTAACCGTTAATAATTCGATTATCGAGTTGTCTTGATTATTTTTTACACAAATTTGTTGATTATTATGTTTTGAGGAACATTTCAAAATAATTATGGTTTGAGCTTAATTAGAAATCTATATGTACCGTTTATTTAATTATGATCTACATGTTAGAAGGAGAAGAGAGACGATCGAGACTGAGAGAGGGAGGAAAGAGGCGAGCGAGATTTGGAAGAAAGATGGGAGAGAGGATGAATACATATTGTATTTGTTGTATGGTATCAAGTGTATTACCGAATACAATTTGTATCAATGAATACAATTATGTCAAGTATATCTATTCCTTGTGTAATTACTTTGTATCAAGTGTATCAACAAATACAAGTGTATCCAATGTATCAACACCTACGATTGTACATATCAAATGTATATGTTCCTTGTGTATTCACTTTGTATCAAGTGTATCAACGAATATAATTACATCAAATATGTCAACAAAATATAACTATATCAAGTATATACACTTGGTAACATACGTTGTGTACTTTTTTCAGAATATGATTAAATATAATATTGTATCTCTCCTTCGTTCATGCATACTCAGAGTTTGAATATGAAATCGAATAGACAAAAGGAAGAAGAGAGGTCTCCACCATCTCTCGTCAAATTTGTATTAGGTGAGAGATAGAGAGGGAGGGGACGAGAAAGGGAGTGGAGAGAGGCGAGAGATAAGGGACTAAATCGCATTTGTTAATAGTTTGAGGACCTCACTCGCATTTATTTCTAGATTTTTTTTCCCACTTTTTCTTCTTCTTCCCCAATTTTCCGATTGCTCTCTGCTTACTGCTATGGACCTTCTCTTTCCGATTCCGGCGAGACTTACATTATTTTCACGCGCCGCCGTGTGTACTATTTCTCCGGCCAATCCTTTCAATTCCAACTCATTTACATACCGGAGGGTTAGATTTAGAGTGAATTGCAGTACGAAGCCTGTGCGAGTGGAAACGAACTCGAATTTCAACAGAAGAGATAGTAATAACTGTGAAGTGAATCGTGAAGATGATGATATAGCGGAGGCAGATGGTTTGAAGAATGTGTGGGAAGAGACGGAGTTTGTGGAGGTGTTTGGAATCGGAAGCAGGAAAGACGCTCTGCTTGAATTCTGCTTGGCTTCACCTTATCTTTCTCCGGCGTTGAGATTTTGGTATGCTTTCTGAATGTAGTTTTTTTTCCGATTATTGTCAATTTAGGGTTATAGCCGTGCATATACACTATCCTGGTCAGACTCCACTTGTAGGATTGTTGTAGCCTGTTTGGCCATGCTTTTGAAGTTTGTTTATTCAGAAAAAAAAAGTATTTTTTGTTTGAAAAAAGTACTTTTGGAGATTATCTTTTTTTAATTAGCTAATCAATTTGAAAAGCATTTTTTAAAACCAATACTAGAGCATCAATTTGTGATTTGCCAACAACATACCCAATGTAATCTTGCTTGTGGTGTGGGAGGGTAGAGTGTTCGCGGATCCCTACCTTTGAGAGATAGAGAGGTTGTTTTAGATAGACCTCGACGGAAGGAAAAACATTTCAAAGAAGGTCGAAAAAAGAAATAGTGGAAGTGAAGGAGCCATAGTAAAATACAATGGTGTGATTTGCCAAGGTTCTAAAAGTGATTAGGGAGAAAACCTACTTATTTCAGCTTCTAAAAAACAACTTATACTAGTACTGCGAATCACTTGCTTTTTTTCCTAGAAGCTTGGACTAACACATCAACTTTATAAAATAAGCATTTTTGGCTTCCTAGAGGCTTGTTCAAACAGGCTATTAATTTTGATTGTGGTTTGGGATATATTGAAGTAATGGATGAGAAGTTAGCTTGATGGAGAAAATATCCCATCAAAGTTTTGAAAGTTAAATACTTTAACGAATTTTGATTCTGGAAAGCTGTGAAAATGGGGTAGAAGTGGAATGGTGTTTACATTTTGCGTGTTCCATAATGGAAATAGTTCCATAATTGGACCGAAGGGAGTGGTAAATACAATTGATAGTTTATACATCCTCTCATCTGTAAGTTATGAGATTTAAACTGGGGGTGCTAAAGTCTGCGTTTTGATGCTATTTATACATTGTACCTTCCTAAAGCAGTAAGGATACTATACCTATTCCTGTACTTGCTTCAGAATTACATTTGTCTGATACATGATTTACATGTAAGCTTAGTGTCAATTAATTACTTTCACGGCCTTACCACCCTTGTTTTAACATTAAGAAGTTCAATGTTTTGAGGAACTTCCCGTATACTTAAGGAACACTAGTATGAACTAAATTTGACCTGCTTCTTGCCCTAACATACACCAGTTGTCCAATAAGTAGCAAAGGAGAGAAGTAGTACTTGTTCAACAAAAAAGTAGCAAATGAGAAAAATGTGCAGTGTTTCTATTTATTTTTGTCATAGTGATGGTTCAGTTGTTCTAGCCTCATTAGCATTCTGTTAGTTGGATGTTGGGATTAAATGGATTGAGTTTCATTGTATAATGTCAATAGTTGTGAAAGGGGAGGAATGCCAATGGACCAGAGTGGAAAGTGCATGAAACTCTTTGCAATCCAACAAGTGATGCGTGAGATAGTTGAGCCTTGTAGAGATGATATATATTGGGTCATTGCTGAAAATTTTAGTAGTGCTTGGAAAGCTGGAAGAGAAGAAATGTAGGAGCATTTGACGAAGTGGAGTACCCAAATCATAATATAGGAAAAAGAATGTTCTTCTAGTTCCATTCATTTTGGTGCAAGGAAGCAATTTCTATTGGAATCTCTATTTAGTCATGTTTTTGGGAGGATCCTTGTGCATTTTATGACATTTTTTGAATTATCGAAAAAAGTAAAAGATAAATTGCCCTTTTTTTTTAGATAAGTAACAAGATAAATTGACTTCATTTTTTCCTAGAACGTAATGCTTTCTCAAAGCTACTCGTGTTAAGCATAATTATGCAGTATTAATTTCTGAAATGTTACCGATGTTCTTGTGATGGTATGTACAGGAATATTCTCGTGAAAGACTCAGAGAAGGTGCTATTACAAGAGAAAGTGCCTATAGAAGGTGAAATGTTTTATTTTGTTGTTTTTCTCTTTCTGTTCTCCCTCTTCCATCTTCTTGCTCAAAATAGTATCTATCTTCATTCTTCTTGATATGTAAGTTGTCTGGGGATTAGGTGGTTGTTTTCTAGCACTTAATGAGAAGAAAAGTACAAGTTGCTACCCAGTTGCTTCCATCGTAATTATATAGTTATCCCACGTGTATCACCTACTCTTACATTGCGGGGTAGCATCTTTGTTATGGGGGGAGCTGATGAGATGGTTTGGTTTTGAGTGGGTAATGCCGAGAACTGTGAAAGAAAATGTGTTTAGCTGGGCTTGTAGAAGACAGAGGAGGAGATGCAGGGCATGTAAAGTTGCACCTTTAGCACTGATATGGACCATATGGAGAGAGAGAGGAACAAGAGAGCTTTTGATGAAATAGAAGAAGATGTTGTACACTTGAGAAATAGCCTCTTTTTCCTTAGTTTGGTGCACCCATGAAGTTACTTTTTGTATAGATGATCGGGTGGCTTTCGTAGGAAATCATTTATTTTTGTATGATCTTTTACTTGTTGGTAATACCTTTGTATACAGGCAAGTTAATGCTCTTTTGTTAATAATATTCTTACTTCATCTGAAAAAAAATAGTTATCCCACATGGGTTATGCAAGAGTTCTCAAAGAAGTTCATAAACATCTTGAGCAATTCCATTCAATGCCTTAAGGTGGTGGGTTGGATGCTTAGATTCTTCCCCATGCCAAGAGATCCTTATGCAGCTTTAAATTTCTTGACACCTTTTAAGATGAATCAAGCTCTAAGATTGTCCAACTACTGTTCTGTCTATCTTATTCTTTGCTGCCTCCTCCCATTCTATCTGTTATGAACTTAAGCTTTTCTCATAACTTCTTTTGCAGATGTTTCTTCAAGAATTGTGGAAGTTCCATCAGCAATAAATTCATGTTCCAAAGCAGTTATACTTGTTTGTACATTCCTCAACTCTTATCCCTAAGATCTCCTTTTATTACCAGTAATTATTGAGTAAAGGTACTATCTAATCTGAATTTAATGAAAACACTCACTTGGATGGGTAACATAGGACGGTGTTTCTTTGTTTTCCACTAAGGCAGTCATGAGTAGAGGAAAAGAGTCAGGGAATGCGTAGATGGTCATGAATAAGATCACGGACCAAGGATTTTCTCTGTTCTTGAACAAAATTATGTGTCTATATCTTCAGTTTTAGTATCTAGTACTTCCCTGCTTATTGTGAAAGTAACTTCAGCATCTATATAGAGGGTTAAAGTATTGTTGTATTAGAATGGCATTAGAGCAAACACATGCATGATATGCAGGGGATACAATGATTTTCTAGTTTAGAGGATACTGCTTAGACTTCATCATAAGGTTTAGTTATATGAATATCTAAGAAATCATATCTGAAATATGTCCAAAATTGCAGCGGATGAGTAACAAAGAGGTGAAAGAAGAGAAACATTAGGAATCTTCCCTTGAGTTCTTCCTTAAGGTATTTGCAGAAGCTGCAGCATTAGAAACTGATGTTATAAATCTTAGAACATGTTTCGAAGAGTAAGCAATTTGACTTATATGCTTTACTGTACTTCCTCCTATCTCTCTAAGTTAACAAGTGCCTTTTTAAATATACACGAATTTTGGAATATTTGCTGTAGCCATAACCTGATCAATCCTCCAATTTGAGTTGCTGAGAAGTACCTTGATAAACCACTAAACCAAGCACTGGCATAACTTAAGTCACAAGCTACACAACGCTACTATGACCAATGATGCTTGAACCATTAAGCTCTATATTGTTGCTTTTGAATGTCTCTAGCTACAATGCTACTTTATGTTTAGGGTCGAAACCTTTCTTATGAAGAAATGTGGATGATTTCTACCTTAAGAGACCTCAAGTTTTTGTAGCTAAAGAGACACAGAAATCTGTTTTGCCTCTGATTTACCTTTTGCTTTCAAATAGAGGCTGTCCTATCAAACAGTTTGATAGATAAGTCAGAATTGTATTTTTTCGAATTTTTGAGAGTATTGAATGAAACCATTAGCAAACTAAGAACGGAAGAAGTTTAATTGGCTTCACTTAGTTATGATAAAGTCAAATGAAATATTTGTCTGGAGTCTTGCAACTTTTAATTGGAGGCGGTAACTTCTTTGAGAAACTATGCCTGTGCTAGTATATGAAAGGAAATGAAAATCTAGAAGACCTGTAAAGAAACATTTTCTTTTTCACCATCTCAATTTCAGTTGCTTTAATTGTATGTTCTTTTTAGCCGAAATTGTTGTTTTCCTTGTTGCTTCTTTAGGTGGCTAGTGCAGCTTATGGCACCGATCATGTCCCAGCACTTGATATTATAAGGAAATTAAAGTCCAGAAATGGACTAGCCATCGGCATCATCCTGAAACCTTTCAGCTTTGAAGGACGAAGGCGCTATGATGAGGTATTATACTCTTGTTTTGGGAAATGATGCTGCTGAATAAATCTTTTTGTGGAAGGATATTAGGCGAAAAAATGCAAACAACAAAATTGATTCATGATGGAAGCAATTTTATTTTAAAATCCTCATTGGTTGTAAAGAATACGAGCCATTTGACAATGTTGTATGGACTAAGCAGTTTGTTGTTCTACTTTAAAGTAATGAAGATACTCGAGATACACATATTGTATATGTCATACCTGTCAAAACATTGATAACCTATTGAGATGGTGGTTTTATTTAATGTGTTCATGCATAAACAACTTGAAGTCATAAACACGGTGTACTATATTGTAGGTCATATGCTATGGTGGTATAGGTAGGAAGAACATCTAAGGATATAGGCCGTAGTGCATCATGCATTATGTTATCTAATGGGGAAAACTGATCAATGCTTTCTCATTTTCGTATTAAAACAGAGATCAATATACAACAGACATGCCACCTTTATCAATAATAGTTTTTTTGAGAATGATCAATAATAGTATTCAAGGTAGACCTACTGATTCACAAAAAAAAAATGAAACATGGTAGACCTACAAATGGCTTTAGGTGCCGTTTTATTTCATTTTACTTTTATCTTTATCTTTGATGGAATGGAGGACATTTTTAGAAGTTCAAAAGTTGGGGTTTATTTATGTTGAGGTTACGTTAGGGACTATTAAAGATGTTTATGTTTGGAATTTGATTTTCCTTAGTTGAATTTTAATTTTGGAATCTTTTTCACAATATTACCAGCCTTGTCTTCGACCAATATTTTTGATGGTTCATCCTACTTACAGGTCACGGATTTGATTGACAAACTTCAAAAGCATGCAACTGTTTGTATAGGTCAGTTGAACTTCGCATATTACTGTATAAGCTTATCTGCAGTTCATACAAATTTGCTGATACTAATAACATAGGGGAGGTCCTTGCTTCTACACTGTTCCTTTAGTGCACACTCATCCATTAGAAGTCTTAACGAGCACATGTCTACTTCATCATTACTTTAATTACTTGCTGTTAAAGCTTTGCATGGCTACAAGTGTCATTGAGATCAATTTAATTGATTATTTGTGAAAATTAACAGCTTTGCTAGTAATGGTTCAGCTATTCTGGAATTGAACTTTAATTCCTGAATGCATAATATGACTTTTTTTTGAAGATTGGGTGTTGTTTGTAGAGAATCATATCTTTTTTTAGGTTTTACTACTTATTGGTATTCTTGTATGCGGGTGTTTTTGTGCCCAAACTTCTAACAAAATTTATTACTTTATAGAAAGAAGAGTCTGTTAGCAACTCTGCCATAGTTCCCAAATTGTGATGTTTTTTTTATTTGGGTTTGCAGTTATTGACACTGATGGTCTCCTCAAAAAAGATCTTTTAACTCTGGATGAAGCTTTGAAGACTTCATATAATGCTGTTCTAATGGCTGTTAATGCCATTTCAATTCTAATGTCTGTAAGTTGTTTTTTTCTCCAAGAAATCTCGAGTCTTTTTTCCTCTCTTTTCCTTTTCTTCTTTTTACTGCTTTCTGGCTCTTGTTTTCTTAGTCCTTGTACAACTTTTGATTAATGAATTTATCTAATATCTGTCTGTCTGTAAACTTGCAACAATAACAGGAGGACCACATAAAGCTTCTAGATGCGACAGATTGTGGTACAAAAGAACTGAGTGGTCCAGAGCTAATGAAAGTAAGAACTATAATCTTATCTTACATAGTTAAGTTGAATTGCTGATAACATAGATTTTATTTGGAGTGTGTCATCTCTAGTAGTTCTTATCCTTGGAAATCGCGGTTATGTACAACTTAGTAAATTTCTTTGCTCTAGAGGCAACACTTTGGTTGTCTTTCAAATTTTGTAAAGGTTGAAAATTGCACCTTCTGTTAGTTCTTAGAAAAGGAGTCACTTAATAGGAGTTTAGATGACTTCATAAAAAAAATAAGAATTGAGATAAATTTTCTTGGAAGAATGGAAAGAAGGAAAAAAAAATTGGAAGAAAAGGAGAAGAAGATTCATGAGGAGAAAGAACAGAAAGTAAATTCATTCACCTTGTATTCAGACAAATTGAATTAATTCTTATTGGTGAGCAGAAGAAGAAATTAGTGGATGTTGAAGTAATATACTCTATATAAAAAAATGGACCATTTCAATCCAAAAGTTCTTTAAATTGGGATCCCTTTCTCATGATTTTTGAAGATTCTGTTGCGGAACTTCATACATTTTCTTAATTTTTTTGTCTGCTCAAATTAAAGGCTAAAGTGATTATTTACAGATTCTTGAAAGCTACAAAGAGGCAAAAACTGGATTTGGGGCTGGCTACAATGTCGAAACTTCAATTCTGCGAGCTGTATACGACTGCCCATTCCTTGGTTTGGGAGTGAAGGTCAGAAATAGTTCAACTACTTGTTAGAGTATATGCTTTCGTTTCCCATCCATCCACATACTTACAACTAGTAATTCCTGCTTTGAACTTATGACTTCAATCAAGTTTATTATATCCTTTTAAATTAATCACTTTTTTCACTAGTTTTATTGAAGGTATTTCCTGTAAGCTATTATGATTTCTCTTTCTATATGTCTCTCTCTCTCGACCTTGTGGTCTTCTGACCTCCATTTTGAGGCCTTTATCCTTTTTGCTTATGTTCTTTCTCAGGGGTCAAATGGTGTGGTTATATGCATCATTGCTAGTTCAGGTGTTGTAAATTCCAGTGATGTGCATAGCATCTTGCGCACGTTTCGCCAAACTACTGGATGTAATGGAGACATTGTGATATCAATTGTCCAGGAAGCCAATTTGGAGCCAAATTTAATAGTTACTACTGTAGTGACACGTGGGTAAGTTGTCTTAACGAATGCTGAGCCAAATTCTATCCTCATCTTTTTGTTAGAGTAGTTATATTTGTTTCATGAGATCTATCTTGTTTAGGACCTGCTACTCTACAAATAGATCCTCCTGTAATTTGCTTATGGCACTTGATGAATGCACATTATATGAATTGATCTCCTCAATATAGGGTAGGGGTGGCAATCACCTGGGATGCGTGGGTGGTGGGATGATGATGATGATTGTGGACTGAGCTGTAATTGTTCTGTACAAGATGGTTAAGAGAGTAACTTATCAAAGGGACAACAACAACATAACCAGTGTTATCCCATAGGTGGGGTCTTGGAAGGATAGAGTGTACGCAGACCTTACTCCTCCCTCGTGGAGGTAGAGAGGTTGTTTTAGAAAGATCCTTAGCTCAAGTAACACATATCAAAGTAGTTTGAAAAAAAATATACAAAAGTAAAGAGGACATAACAAATAATAGGGAAAAACATTATAGAGCATTCAAAAAACAAGGAATAGTAACAATAGGCTATAGCCATATAATGCGATAACCGAAGCACATGAATCAACGGGTAGTAACAGAAATCGTAGGACAAGAAACTACGAGAATAATGCTGCTACTACTGGTATGAACGTAGAAATAGGTACGGTGCACGAAACTACCATCAAGCCTATCCCGATGGAAAGCGAGACAACACTCAACTACCTACTAACCTTCTACCCCAATCTGTGACTTCCATATCCTCCAATCTAAGGTCATGTCCTCGCCTCCTCGGTAAGCTGAAGATGTCACTTATCACCTCTACCCATACTTCTTTGGTCTACCTCTACCTCTTCTTAAATCCACCATAGTCAACCCGTCACACTTACTCACTGGGCATTTGTGCATCTCCTCTTCACATGCTCAAACCATATCAGTTTCGCTTTCCTCATACACACCACGGAGGTCACTCCTTCCTTGTCCCGGAACCTTCATTCCTAATCTTATCTCTCCTAGTATGACCACACATTCACCTCATTTCCCTAACTCTCATCTTTTGAAAACGAGAGTTCTTAACTGGTCAACACTCCTCCCCGTACAACATAGTCGGCCTAACCACTACTATGTAGAACTTATCTTTAAGGTTTAGTGGTACATTCTTATTACACAGGACTCCAGGGGTGAGCCTTGATTTCATCCACCCTGCACCAATACGATGTGTGACATGATCAACTTATCAAAGGGACAAACAAAGAGAATTGCTTTAAGATATCAATAGCAGTTAACTACATATGTTGTTGACATCATTAAAAATGTCACTATTTAGAGACAACTATAGGAGTGATATCTGGAGTTACTTATTGTACTAGAGACCTTCATAGTTTCAAGCTGCAGGAAGTTTCTCTTAGTTCCAGTTAGATGGAGAGGATGTTAATGCCAGCTACTTATGCATCTTACATTATATTTTGAAGTATCAGAAGAATGTTGTAAACCCATCACTGTCAATCAAACTGATGGCATGAGCTGTAAGAGTAGATACTAAAGTTTCCTTAGAATAAAGGATATATCTCATCTTTTAGCGCATCGTACATTAACAGCGCGGTTAGAGAAGTGGAGAGTGACTAGTATATCATAGATCATGTACAAGAGGAGGAACCATAAGATTGCTTCCATTATTCTCTAAATTCCTCGTATGTATTGTCAAGGATCTTAGAGTCTTTTTTCGATCTGTCCACACGCCACGACTTTAGTAGTTAAGCATCATTGTGGTTCTAACTTCTAAGTACATGAAAATCAGCAAAACATCATGATATACTCCATCTTAGTTGTATATTACCCAGTCTTCTTCTGCCATTAGTACCAGAGGAAGTAGGATCTTTAAATCTATAGAAGTTTAGGAACTCTTTTATATTTATATTGTTGTTTGTTGGACCATCAGTGTTATAGAATTTTTCCTTTTCCAGTGGGCAAAGTGGCAAAACTACAGCACCAAGTTGACCGGAAATGTTCAAACTTTCTGTGGTCTAATTTCTTTAGACAAGTAGGAGTCTATGAAGCCCTGTACATTGTCAAAGTCATTTACAAAAAGTCCTAAGCTAAGGATAATGCCGTATCCGTAAAACATCTATAATTTCTATTTTGTAAAAATTGTCAGAAAAATATATAAAAGGATAGTCCTTTCCCTCCCCTTGTGCCTCTGACCCTTGCAATAGGTTACTGCAGCTTTCAAGCTGTCTGTCGTTGGTCATTTTACCGCAAATTGGTTTTAAGAACACACCATATCTGACATATATAACTATATTGTAGCTCTGATTTTTCCTTGGTGCTTTGGTTTAAAAAAAAGGTTTCCGGCAAAATATATTTTTTATGTGCTTTACTGACTAATCAGTGAATGTCTAGTGCCTGCTATTGGTTGATATCAGATACTGGAATTGTATCCTCTTGCCTTTTTTTGGTTTTGTTTGTGTGCCTGTATACTGTGTGTTTCTTTCCGTCTGGTTCCATTATTTGTTGGCACACTATTCACTTCAGATGTTATATCAAATGATTTGCTATAGAGTTCAACCTGTTCTTTAGCGAATTCGCACTACTATCTAAAATCCTAATTCTTGAATATTTATTATTTGTAGGTACGCTACACAGGAACCATCTGAAAAAAGTAGCTTATTGTCTAGACTAGCGCAACATATTCCTTTCATTTTTAATATCCTTAAGAAGCCAGATCCACCACTTCAAACTGCCAAAGAGAGTGAAATTGATGAGAGTCCAGAAACTTCTGATATGGCAGAATTTCTTTCTATGGATAATGCACCTGAGGATATGTCCATCTATTCTGGGGAACTGCCGGCATTATTTCCTACCAATGGTGAAGAAACATCCTTTTTGAGGTCTTCTTCTACTCTTTTAGAACTATCTAAGTTCACCTTTGCTGAAATCATTCTTGGACGACTTATTGTGCTTGCTCTTAGAGAAAGTTTGTTGCTATGCAGAGATTATAATAATGTCTCTGATGAAAGGAAGATTGAACTGTCAAATTCTGACGTTGCAACTGAAGGTACATAATTATTTTTGTTTTAGGTTGACTCAGTTTTTCATGCAGTAGCATCTTGAATTGAATGCAATAAATATTCATCAATTGCAATAAGATTAAATTGGACAACAAAGTTATGAGCTTATAATGGAATAGTGAAATCCTGACCAGATTGAATTTTGCAGCACCTCTTGTTTTCAAAAGAGAGCTGCTCACAAGATGGAATCCGGGGCCAGGAAAAGACACTTCAGAAGGCTTAGCTACAGAAGGGACCGAGAACTTGGAAGCCAAAAACACGGTTGACAATACCAGCACCTACAAACTTCCAGTTGGTGTAAAGCATAAAGAACAGTTGCAAACTAGTGCAGGTTCCTCAAACTCAAGAAATTCAGGGAGGAAATCTGAAGAAAGTAAAGGTGCACAGCCTAGAGATATCTCAAATCTATCTCAGGATGAAGTAGATGAAGATTACAGCGAAATTATTTCAGATGTTTACAACTCCAACCTTTCCTTAATTGAAAAAAGCTATGCCAGTGCCCCAAAAAGGAAAGGAGTTCTGTCTACTCGGGCAGCCTCTATGCTGGTAAATAGCCTCTTTTTTTTATCGTTACTATTATTTTATTAATCACCAAGTGTAACTACTTTACAAAGCCAAAGCTCACTATCACAGCAGCTATCAACAGTATCTATGCTGTATAACCTTACTCCAATTAACTAGAAAAGTAAACACTGTACTATATGTCTAGTTCTAATTGTAGCTCTCACGTTACGTACAAAAGCTATTTCTCTCGATATTCAATCTGGCATCCTACTCTTTTTCTAAAAAATCCTTTGGTTCCTCTCAATCCAAATGGCATGTATGACTTCAGTGCTAATCATCTTGAATAACTGAGCCTCTTTGGATTTCCCCTTGGACTTCCTGATTATCCAATCTCTGTAGTGATCCCAGTTGATAGCAGTGAAGGTATTTCTTTTCATCCATCTCATGACCTCAGCCCACTGTTGCTTAGTGAATTGACAGTGAACAAATAGATGCTCCCTGGTTTCCTCAAAATCTTGACAGAGATTACATGTTGTGTCCACAGTCAGACCCCATTTGAGTAGTCTATCTGCTCTGAGTAATCTCCCCTGAACCTGCATCCATAGTGTAAACCTAGCCTTTGGTCTGGCATTGTTGCCAAACATCAGGCATTTGCATGTTGCTCTAGGACGGTCACCTAGCATCTGAAGATACACCTGTTTTTGTTAAGCTGCCAGTCTTGGAAATCCTCTGAACACAGTGAATGTATTGCTTCATTTCCACAATTTTCCCTTAAGTACCAGCTTGCTTGAGCTGGAACTCTTAGGTCATTCCATTGTTGTCCTTTCATGTAGTAAGAATGGATCCATTTTATCCACATCTTATCTGCCGTATGGGCCAGGTCCCAACAAGCTATGGTTAGTGCAAACTTATTCCACAAAGCCAGATTGATCAGTCCCAAACCTCCTGCAGAGTTACGAATACAGCTCTTGTCCCAGCCTCCCAGGATACCAAAGCCCTCTTAGTGATGACATTAGTGCCATACCAAAGATAACTCCTAAAAGAGGATTCAGTAGCCTAATTTTAGTGCTGTACATAATCAAATTTAACTTTATCATAAAAAAACTTACCAATTTAGATAGTGTTATAAGTTGCTTAGAAATAGTTCAGTAGATAATTACACAGACTTCTTTCTACATTATAGTTTATAATCAATTGCCTCAGTTTCTTTAAATTTGATAATTTTGATGGTGTGTTAGATTAGCTGGTGGAATTGTTGCATTTTTTCCCCACTAATCTAACTGCTCTATTTGCAACAGATACCATATGCATTAGAAATGATAGATACTGTTTCTAATAATGAAGAAAATTAGAGGTGTTATATTAACTTCTGCTGTTGATTATTTACAATGCAAATTTATGTTCTGGTAAATGGGCCTCAATACAAGTAGAAACCAAGAAAAGGAAATGTAAATGTTAATGACTTGCTGGATCTTATTCATTTTTCTTTACTCAATCATAAGGGTAGGCTGTCTATGTCACACCCCTTGGGGTGCGGCCTTCCCCGGACCCTGCTAACGCAAGATGCTTTGTGTACCGGGCTGTCCTTTTTACGCCATCATAAATCACTTGTGGTTCCATGATTTCACTGCGCAGATTTGCATTTGTGTTTTGGTGCTTGTCCATAGTTGAAGCTGCAGGACATGGCACCAGAGCCATTTCCTCCTCCCTCCACCTCAAATTTATCCATGTATAGAGGAAGCTAGACATCTTAGTGTGTTGGTTGGTTATATGACAAGGTAGAATAATGTTGGAGAGTTTTGACGCAAAGTTAAATATATTTTTTATCATCATACTCAGGAAGCTGAACGGGATTCAAAAAAGAAGTGGATTCCTGTAGTTGAAATGAAATACAGGGGAGGTATATACAGAGGTCGCATTGAAGGAGGCCTTCCAGAAGGAAAGGTACTTTGATCTAGCTTTTACAGTCTCAGAAGACCTGTTTTCTGGGTTACTTTTTTTTTTTCCACGTGCAGTGCAAAACAGTTTTTTTCTTTTACCAAAGTATTATGAAACATCTTTTTGAATATTTTTAACATAAAATTTTATGATTTCTAGTACTTTTAATATACTTTAGCAGTACGTAAATTTAATTTCAAAAAAATCGTTATCTGAATTCACACTGTAAATTAGATGCATTGACCTTCATGCTCTGAACCCTGCCGCTCAACTTTGGGATGACGAGTATATTTTTTTTCTCGTGTTTGTCCGGATGAAGTGAATTTTGAATTCTATAGGGCTGCCTGTCTCTTGAAGATGGAAGCAAATACGATGGTATGTGGCGCTACGGGAAGAAGTCAGGGTTGGGTACATTTTACTTCAATAACGGTGATACTTATCGGGGTTCATGGAGAGATGATCTCATGCATGGAAAGGTACTAATAATCCTTAAGTGCTTTTCAGAGTTTGATAGTTCTCTATTAATTTACTATACAAAAACTAGTGCGGGTGCACTTCTGCTGCACGTTATCAGCTTCTCATTCTATATTTCCTGATGTTTCAGAAAGTTATAGTATTTCAACACATCATGGATTCCCTCAGTTAATGAAAAATTTCTGTTACCTTTATTTAAAAAAAAATACACCATGGATAGTGTGACGCCTTTTCGAAATATACCAACCAGCATGCAAAAGAGGCTTCCTTGGCACGCACGTGGACTATAGTAGAAAAAGAACCCGAGAGCTTTTTAAGAATGTGGAAACTCGTTTGTTTATTAGAAGAGCGTGTTGGTTTTTGGTCAAACTTTTTACCTACTATATTTACGTTTGGAAGACTGGGTGCTCTCTTTTAAGGATCATGTTTGAGATTATCCACTTTCTGCATACTGGTTTTGTATATCATACTCCCATTTACATCAATAAATTTTTACTTCATCAAAAAACAAACCAGACTCTTTCCAAATTATTCCCCATTATTTGCTTTTCAATCATCAATTGAGTTGAACTTGGTAACAATTGTTTTCAAGAATTCTGAAGTATTTTGGAGAAATACTTTGTATTTTTGGTATCTTTCGTGTAACTTCTGGATCTGTACCAATTCATCCATGTTTGGTTTCATAATGAGAATTGGTGAAGTTGATTCTTTGAGAATGGTAGCAGGTATTATAAACTTCAGCAGAAAGGCAGTGATGGGTGTCATATTTACAAACACAAGACAGCTCTATTGCATCCTTGATTCTTCTTTCAAGGATTCTAAAGCTTCCAAAATTGATACTGAATGATCTGTATAATTTTCATTACACCAAAAGTGAAAAAATAAAATACAATTCAACTCGGATCTTTTGGGTAGAATTATATCTATTCCGAAACATCTAGAGTTTCTTTCCTTCCAGATGTTCCACCATATGCATGTAGGAATTATTCTCCATCTACTCGTGGCTGATACATCTTCCCAAACTGTTCCAACATGCCAACAACTCACTAGTTGATCTTGGCATTATCCATTCAACGCCTATCAATTAAGGAAGATCTGACGCAGCTAGCTAGTGATGACATCTTCGTTTATCATTCCATTCTCTTGGAACAACGAGCCTAAATGTATAAATTGTTTGCATCTTGGCACCGCAATCCTATCTAGTCTCTTTTACCTCAACATCGCTCTTCTCATGCTTACTAAGCTTGCAGTGCATGTATTCAGTCATACACTACTTGTCCTAAAACCACTACTCTCAGAAATGATTCTCCATAGTTCAATTTTTTGGTCGACAACCTTGTTGATTTCGTCAATTAACTTAATATGGTCAGAAAATAGCATGCATCATGAGACCTCATCTTGTGTTGTGTTGTGTTGAACAAGTAGGGGTTCAATGCCGATCCCTATGTAGACAACTATTATGGGAAACTCCTTTGTATCTCCTACTGCTGTTCGCATGCTAGTGACGACTCCTTTGTGTTTCGGTCTATGATAGTTTATTTAGTAATGTTCAAATAAAAATTTGTAGATGCCGTGGATATCACCTGTCAAGCAGATTCTGCACACTTTCCTTTCTCTGGAAAAAGTTTGGATCATCCTAGCTGTCATTGTCTAAACAAATAACATTCTTTAAGTATATATAGGGATGGTTTTACTTTCATACTGGGGATCGATGGTTTGCGAACTTCTGGAAGGGAAAGGCTAATGGAGAAGGCCGTTTCTATTCCAAACTTGGTGATGTTTTCTTTGGTCACTTTAAAGATGGATTGCGTCATGGTCAATTTCTTTGTATCAACATTGATGGGACGAGGTATGTATGTTAGTTCTCGACTTTTCTAATTCAGGCATCGTTTTTACACCTTAAAATACAAACGCTGAACTGGAATTTAAAGTTGGGTTAATGCTGAAATAATGTTCATTTCATACTTGAAATAGGTGACAATGTGTGATTTACTATCTTAAATAATACATCTTTTGAAGTTCCTAGGCTTGCATATGACAAAAATATCTGCAGTACATCTGTTCATCATAAAAACATAGTTAATGCTCCATAGTTCTTCCAATTATAAACCTAGGATATGAGGTGAAGAGGTCCATGCTAATACCAGCGGATTGCAGAAATTTGTCTCATCCTTCACTCCTTGAACTCCCGTCCGTGCCAAATGTGTTGCCTTATGTTTTTATTTTTCAGAATTTGATGCACGTTTCATTCTGCATCTTTACTTTTACATGAACTAGTTCTCTGATATCTGCATATAAATTTCATTTAAAATTGGGAATAGTGCAATGCTTAGACACTCGATATTGATATACAATGGCTGTGGGTTTAGGAGGAGTTAGTGAAGGGACTAACATAGAGTCACAGACTATTCTCCTAATCGATAACCTATATGACAAATGTGTCAAGCACCCTGGTTAGGTTGCTAACTCGTTACATGTCTGAGGTGGATGAACCACCCCCTTGGCACCAGATGAACCAAGTTGATTGTACATCTGTATGGGGTTTCTCTTTTTTTTTTACCGGTAGTGCTAGCTGAATTTTGATCTATTTGACTCGTTGTGACCAAGAAGCTGGTACACTAATTCGACTTATCTTTCTCGATCTTCATGATATCTAGGCTCTTCTATGATGCCTACACAAGTACTCTTTTTCTATTGTTAAGTACACTTCTTATGTTATTAATGTAATCCTCATGTTCTGTAGGAGTATTGAGGAATGGGATGAAGGCCTTCTTCAAAGACGAAAAAATTTGGATTCTGATGCAGAAACTGGGTAGACTGTCTGGTGTATCTGTGAAAATATGCGATCCTTCGTCCATTCCTGGTGTAGCAACCGAGGGCTGGGTACCTCTTAGAAGAGTTTTCTTCAACCAGCTTCAATGATCATAACAACCATGCTTTAGCAGTAGCAGCTCAAAATATTATATGATATTATCAGTAAAATGTTATATGAACATCCTCTAAGCATTTGGTTCTTTATGTGTACTGGTGAAATCCAAATTGAAAATCTCCAATTCTAACAGATCTTGTATATTATGTAAATAGTAATTTAAGTATTTCTTACATCAAGGGGCATCATCTCTTGTTGATTTTTTTTGTTTTTATTTCCAGCACCTTGTATATTTTGGAGTTTCATGTTCTTAATTCTTATCGAAAAAATTCATGGACTAATAATACACGTGAAAACAAAGATAATCCTAAATTCTTATTTTGTGACATAAATTTCAAAACAAAAAATAATGTTTGTCGTTTGAAAATAGTGAGCATCATTTGATGTATTGTCACTAAGGGATCCACAAAAGTCTGAGCTTAAATAGAGCTGGTTACACATATTTTTGAATAATTTATGAACTAATACACATGAAAAATAGAGATAATTCTGAATTTTCAATTCTTGTTTCATGACACGAGCTCCAAAAAGGGATGTCCGCCTTTTGTGTGCTAATACTCACAAAAAATTGAGACAATCCTAAATTTCAATTCCGTGATAGGATTTCAGGCACTTTTTTTTAGAAAATCTTTACAAGACAATGATTTGCACCACTTTTTAGCATTTAAGGGTCACTTACCAGTAATTAGGTGATCTTTTTCAGTTTTTCGTGTGTTAAGTATATGAACTTTTGGGTGATATGAATTTCAGATACTTTTTTTTGCAAAAACTTTACAAGACCCTCCATAATGACCTGGGGGAACAATACCTAGTCTCACTATGATTCACACCACATTTTTAGCATTTAGGGTCCATTCAACAAGAATTATGTGATTTTCTTAGTTTTTTCGTGTGTGTTAGTACATGAATTTTTTGGAGATGTGAGTTTCAGGCACCTCTTTTGCAAAAACTTTAAAGGACTCTCTGTAATGACCTGGGGGAACAATACCTACAGTCTCACTATGATTCACGTTACTTTTTTGGCATTTAAGGGTCACTCAACAGGAATTGAGCGATTTTCTCAGTTTTTCGTACATGATTTTTTTTGTGATATAGATTTTGGGCACTTTTTTTTGCTAAAACTTTACATGACCATCCGTAATGACCTAGCGGAACAATACCTATAGTCTCACCATGATTCACACCATTTTTTTTAATCATTTAGGTCTTATTCAATAGGAATTGGGCGATTATTTCAATTTTTTGTGTGTTAGTACATGAATTTTACGGTGATATGAATTTCGTACACTTGCAAAAACTTTACACAACCTTCCGTAATGACTTGGGGAAACAATATCTAGCCTCACTATAATTCACGCCACTTGTTTAGCATTTCGGGGTCACCCAATAAGAATTATGTGGTTTTCTCAGTTTTTCGTGTATGTTAGTACATGAACTTTTTGATGATATGAATTTCAGACACTTTTTTACAAAAAACTATACAAATCCTCCATAATGACTTGAGAAAACAATACATATAACCTCACCATAATTCACGTCACTTCGAGTTATATTTTTTTATTATAAGAAAACAACATAAAGTTGCACATATGTATATTAAGAAAAAGTATTAGCATTACCTGCTGGATAAAATTTTAAAGCAAACAAAGAAAGAAAGAAATTTTAGAAAAATATCTAGCAATAATTTTTTTTTAAAAATAATCAAAAATCATTTTCCCATTCCAAGTTTAAAATTTGTCACTATGTACATCTTGTTTTGTCAAACTTTATGAGAACAGAATGTCTTTAATATTAGGTGGATTTTGATGAAGAAAAAAAAGAGGAGAAATTAAGTTAAATAGATAAGGTTGTAATTTTTCAGTAAAGTCAATTGACACCCCTTGAACAAGATTGACTAATACGATCATCATGGTTTTTCAACAAACAAAATAGGAATCAGAGTAGCTACAAATCTTTTATTTTTTTTGTTTTCCACCAAGTATTTAAAGTCCACATTAGAGCTACAATTAAATCTGAATCGCGCGTTGCAGGGCTCATTAGGGAGTGGTGCTCAGACTCGAAACCTTTGTCAAGACTGAAACAGTCTCACCACTGTATCACAATCCATATTGATTTACGAAATTATTGTTAATCTATCAATTTGTGTTAAATAGTTCATAACTAATATAATTTTTTTATAATTCTATCAAAAAAAATTGTCATTAGATAATATGTTGCTAATTATTCATTTTTTTTCTTTGAGTAAAGTGTGTTACAATAATATCAATATTTGTGTTAACTATATATAGCTAGTCATTTTATAAGTTATGTTGTAGGATTTGCATTAATTTTTATCTGCTTTAAATTTCATAGAAAATGAATTCAACCACTAAATTTATAACTATATCTAATTTGATGAAAGAAGAAATTAATTGAATTCAACCCACCAGCTCATTAATTGAATATTTGCATTGAAAAGCATTAACTGATATAGCTCCAGAATTAGGGTTCTTAATTAATATGGAGAAATGACTATTCAAAGAGTTGCATTCAAGAGAACCTATTTAAGATCCGGAGCGGATCTACAGTGTAATTTATGAATTTACGTGAATTTAAAAACTTTATTTTACTTAAATTTTGTTATGTATGTTAAAAATAATAATTAAATATAGTCTAAGGTTAATATTGCGTTTGATCGTTTAGTTGTTGATAAATTAGGATTTTAATAATTGATTAAACTTTTTAATCTTCAATTAATTGAAATGTGTACTTCTGATCCCATTTAAAATTAGTGGGGAATCTACAATGGGTTCACTTGAACTTTTTATCAAAATTTTTTGTTAAATTTTCTATAAATATTTGACTCAATGCTAAAAAGTGGGAATTTCTAACAAACACCTCGTATTGAAATTTAGCTTGTTGATAATGTTTTCGCTCGATTTTGTTGGAAATTCTTGTTTTAATATTGACTGTGAGCTCAGTTATTACTGAATGAACTCAAGAACATAGTCGAAGAAATTCTTACCCCCGATCGGAATATGGTGGATCCTCATTTTGGTCAACCGATTGTGGTAGCTTTTACTCGAGGGGGTGCTCTTGGCCTAGTGAATGTCACTTATTCTGGTGTTTATCAATGGTGGTATACAATTGGTTTACGTACTAATGAAGATCTTTATACTGACACTTTTTTTCTATTATTTCTTTTTGTCGTGTCCTTAATAGTAGGTTTGTTACACCTACAACTGAAATGGAAATTGAGCGTTTCCTGGTTCAAAAAAGTTGAATTCCGTCTAAATCACCATTTGTCAGGTGTTGTTGGCGTAAGTTCCTTAATTTGGACATGTCATTTAGTCCATATTGCTATTTCTATTAATTATTATAATAATTCATAAACTTTAGATCACGAATCTGATTGTACTTAAAACATATCACACCTCTTTGTGCCAACCAATTACCCCAACAAGAATTCAATGAATTAATTGAATATTCAAGAGTAGTACTCCCCAAAGTTTATTTATGTTTATACATTAAATTAAAAATATAGTTAAAATTGTACTGGAAATATATTTTAATTAAATGTGAAAATTTAAGGCAAGAGCCCATCTGTAATTAAGTCTTGGTTGCATTTTCCTATGAGATCCTTCAATGCCTTACAATTAATTAAAAAAAACTTACAAACTGTACTAATAGTTTTTATTTTAATTTTATTTATTTATTTCATTAATTGTTTAATTAATACTCTACTTTAATTTACTTCTAAGATCAGGCAGAGAGCAAATTGGATTCACTACATCACGTGCCAGCCATGACATACTATCACGTGAACACATTATCCTCTTCATTGTTGGTCCTCGGGATCGGGAATGATGTATCTCTGGTGTACCAGTTATTGAGCCCACGATAATAAAGAAGAAGAATTGACAAAGGAGCGGTTGATTCATGTTCGCATTGTAATTATTTTGTTAGTACGAATCACTTTATACTGATGAAAGTGTTGAAGAAGAAAAAATTGATTTTCTTATATATATATATCAAAATTTTGATTTTAACAAATCAAATTCCATATAAAATCTCAAATGCACATGTGAAAAGTGTGGTTGCATAAATAATATTGTATGTCAAACTTTAAATAAATTTATAATTTCAAATGCAAATTTTTGTAACTTCAATAACATTGGTCTGAAGATATTTCTAAAGTAATTAAATTTGTAAAATAATTATGAACTTAGATTAAGAAAAATAGAAAATATTTTCTTTGAGAAAAACAATATTTCTAGTGGAAGTAGAAAAAGTAAATTTCACAAGTAACACCTCAAATATTTTTCTTCATATCGAATACACCCCAAACTTGGTATTATGTTATCAACTTGGAAAATTAGATGAATTCGTTAAAAAAAATTATAATTCTGAAATAACTTTATCCGCAAAACAAACATTCCCTTACTTTATTTATTTTTTGTCAACATTAATTGTTCAATGTCAAAGCAACATACTCATTTCGTAGAAATCAAGAATTGAATTATACAACTTTTCATCTATATATATATCTATAGAAATCAAATTGAATAATAAAATTAACTTTGACCCGCAATTTCCTATTTTAGTTAAAAATAGTAATTTTTTTATCTAGTTAGATTAAGATATATATAGATAATTATTGGACTAAATTTGCTTTTCAATTCCCCTCCTTTTCACGTTTTCTTTCTAGAGGACTAAAGAAAAATATATAAAATATCAATAAATTAACGGATAAGGATTGTGGCGGAGCGGTAAATATTAGAGGTCTCGGGTTCGAGTCTCCCTAGATATGGACTTGCCTTTGTTAGGGATCATTTTACCCTTAATGTAGAACTTTCTAGCACGAATCCAAATTATAGTCGGACTCCAATATGGGTGCCGAACACCAGATGGAAATCAAAAATAAATAAATTAAACCCTTTATTTTAGGTAGAGTACTAGTACTCCATATATTTTTTCTTGTAAAATCTATTAATAGTATATATCATTAAAAGTCTATAATTAATTATTGTTACAAACATTGCATCTCTAGCAACAATATTTGACATAAGAACATGGATCATAATAATTTTTATTGACTAATATGAAAATATATTTGAATCTTGGTTGTGAATAAATGTATTTCCAACGTGATATTACTTAAAAGAGGATACATAATTTACTAATCAAAGAAAAATTGTCCATCAATTAATTTGAGAGACTGTAATTATTGTTTTTTTAACACTATTGTTATTGTTGACTTTGACTAGAAAAAGGAAAAATGAATTATTACTATAGTTTTTGGAAAACAATTTTTGAGAAAGTCAATATTATTAAGTTGTTGTCGTGTGTTGTATGCATTGTGTGAGTTGTGTTTTAAGTTCACAATGAAAAATAATAAATATATCACAATAATATTTAGGGTATATGGGCCATTTCTGAACCTTACATAAACGTGAAATACTTTATGTATCAGACTTTTTTTACATATATATTTTTTTTAAATCATATATAGGCCTTTTGTGTGAGGGTTCGGAAAGCAACAATATGTATGGCATTAGCAACTTGAATTTTATCTTTGCGTAAAAAAATATTATGATTGTCTAACATACGGAACGGAGGTATAGTGTAAACTCGATCGTAAGTAACTTGACAATGTTATATGAAATTAAGCTTCATGATAGAAAGGTTGTCGAACGCAAATGACTTCATGATACATATGTCTATGACTTGTTTTAAAAGAAATTTAAAAATTTATTTTTATTAAATTTTATGTTTAGTCAAATATCTATATATAAGCAATCTCTTAACTATATATATATATATATAAATATATATATATATACATATACTTGGAAGGTGATAAATAATGTACATAAGTTTAAGTTATGATTCTTGAAAGTCATAATTTTGAAACAACTAATAATTAGAAATAATTTGTAGAATTTCAAAGTTAAATCATAGATATTTTCAATGTCCAACTTATCTATTGAGTTGTAGAGATTCTTGATTGATATCGTCTTGGTAAGAATGTCTGTCAATTGATCAATCTTTTGACTTCACAAATAAAAATTAAATAATTTTTATCTTTGAGTTTTTTTATAATAAAAATGTCGATGAAATATAAATCACCTTACAAAACCTGATTCAACACATTATCCATAATACGCCAACAATACAAATTATATATTTAACTCAATTAATAATACTCCATAAATCATTTGGACCATTTGTTAATCGTCAAAACATGACATGAATAATAGTTATATATGTTCAAGTTGATTAAAGGTTCAACGTCCTTAACCCCCACCTTTTAATCTTCTGAATCCTTGATAAATAAATTAAAATAGAAAGAAATAAAAAAAAATGGGATATCTACTTTTTCACAGATCAGCAATCGTCTACTTTTAGTCGATAGATAATTTTAAATTTTTAAAGTTGTTTGATGAGATTTTATGCAACTTCACTACTAATGCAACATTGATTAATTTCTTTTCAAGAATTGTATAGTATGCAACATATATATTTGTTGTTTGACTATCAATTGCGTAAGCTTTAATATTATTTATATATATACATTTCCCATGGAGAGTTTAATTACACAATTTAGCTCCCAACTTCCTCTAGACTTTAATACAAACTTGTATACATTCATCTATATTTATTGATAAAAATCCATAAATTGTGAAGACATACATGACCTTGATGAGGTGAGGAATAAGAAACAAAAAAATGGATAAGAAAACCGACTATATAATATACATAGTTTCACAGGTGATATATAAGAAAGGTAGAGTGTATGCAGTCGTATTTCTATATCATAAAGATGAAAAAGCTATTCTCGAGAACCCCTCTACATATATATATATATCATCAATTAAATTTCTAGATGATTTTAACATAAGGTGATATAAATTTTTAGGTGGGAAAAAAAACTTAATGCTTTTGTCATGACCATTAATTTCATTTAGAATCTTGAGCTTTTGAATATTTAGTCGTACTTGACTATATGTGCATGAATGATACAATTAATACATACATACACACAACCCCCCTCACCCCCCCCCAAAAAAATAAAAAATAAAAAATTTCAATCTATTTTATCGCAGGGTAAAAACGAATTAATTTTACTTTAATAGTTTCAAAAAATTGGCATACATCACTTAGCCATGATACCTAATAAAAATGTATTTACTTAAAACACATATCTTAAATTAATTAATTTGTTATAAACTCCATGTTTTTCACTATTATTTTTTTTTATTTTTTTTGGGGGGGGGGGGGGGG
>JAJONR010005356.1:0-78025 GCA_029582245.1 Solanum etuberosum | reverse complement strand
CCCCCCCCCCCCCCCCGCGGGTCTTGTTTATCAATTAGAACTTGGTCACTTATTCATTTTTCTTCCATGTTAGATGTACAGTCAACTTGCCAGAAATGATGTGCAGCATTTAACTCCCTTTGTTGTCATCATTGATACTGACTGTTAATCTGATAAAGCTATTTTGATGTGTTTTTCAAGAATCTCTTGTGGTGACAAGTTGGTTCTTAATGGTACTTGTAGGATTGGCGCCCCGTCCTTCTCTTTAATGAGGATAATGTCGCGAATCTCTGGACTGGAAGTGACTGCCGATGAGAGCAATTGCACTCGACACTTTTATGCAACATCACTTAGGATTCATTGTATTTGATTTCTTTTGTACATGTGGCTTTTGTACCCTCCACATTCCCTTCCCTGTAGGCTGTAGCTGGCCACATGCCTCCCTAAAAGAAGGGGGGAGGGGGGAACATATTGTGGAGGGTTGGTTAGTGGAAGAGAGAGATAGTTATGCATCAGATGGTGCAAAGCATTTCAGTATGCTATCGTGTAGATTATCACTTTCTTTCTCTTAAGCTACTTTTGAAAAACCTAGATAGAATAATGTTTCATCTAATATTTTACCTACAGAGGATGATTTCCTGTTAAACATGAAGCTGTTGTCACATATAATATTGGAAACATGGAATATAATCTCTTGGTCCCTGCCATAATTAATTTGGAAAAAGAGAACTGCAAAGTATGATCTCAATTTTTATGTTCTCTCTAGGGAGGATATGGCCAGAATAGGGGGACTTGATCCATGAGTGAGTCTTCAAGAAAGGCAGAAGGAAATAAGAATATTAAGCCTGTTCATGATGTGCCACTCATGCCGGGTAATTTGTCCTTAAGTGCTTGTTTATCAATGATGACAGAAAATGTGTGCAACTAATTAATGTTCTTTTCCATCGTGCAGAAACTAGAGCTGTAAGAAGACTGCATCCTTCTGTCGAAGCTATCTGCTTGGAGCTTCCACAGCAGTCATCCCATCAATGTGATCAAACTTCCACCCCAAGTTGTGGTGATGGTGTATTCTCTAATGAAAGGTAATGTTATCAAATTTATTGGGAGGATTATGTCTCTTTCTGATATTATCTCAATCAAATATGTTAGTAATTTAGACGACCTGATGTTTCTCTCTTCAGGTCAAGTGTGAAACTGAAACTTGTTAACATTTGGAATAGCAAATTACAAGCTCTAGGGGAGTGCACAAGTACAACGATGGGGTAGTCAAAAGAAAGTAAACTATTCCTGCCATTTGTTCCTGATGTGAATAAGAGCTGAATTTTTCTACTGCATGTTTCAGTTAATTAGCTTTATTTCTTTCACCCACTTTTTAAGATTATCTTAGAGCATTCTTATTTATCCTGAAAGGATTAGAGATGACAATGTCTTTTTCTAAGTCTCCTGGGCCACATAATCTCTTTCAAATTCCATCTTGCTTATGTTCTGATCTTTTAATAGAATTGTCATGCTTGACATTTTTTATTCAAATTTTCAGAATTTTCACCAACACAAACTCAAAATTTCTTACTGAAGGAAAGGAGATATAGGGTGCTTTGTCTTTTTGCTTCATCAATCATCACTTTGTGACTGTCTGGCGGAGTTTATTTTTGTGTAGAAACTTGGGCCCATGTCGAAATAAATGTGCGCCCCTTTTTACATAGTCAAGGATTATGATCTTTTGTTTGATTCTAGCATTTATCTTCGTTGAACATTATACTCATTGTCCTGTTCTACAGCATGCTTCAGATGAGTGAAATTGTTTAGAAGAACTGCGTGAGAAGGTAGTGATTGTCTAAAAATGAAGAGTCATTTCAACTTGGAGTCTGAAACTTATTGAATTATCAGATCCTATCTGGAAAGTTGAGGACAACAACCTATCATGCCTGTGACCAAATTCAAAACTGCGGTTGGATCCGCAACATTCATTCTCAAGCTTCAAGATCATTTACCAAGTAAGTTGCGATCTTTGTTTGGAGTTTCATCGCAAAATCAGTCTATGGAACTTGATAAAACAGCCATTTACATTGCACTAAATTTTGCATCATTCAGTAAAGTTAAACCTGACTCCTGAGCGTGAAGTTATATATTTTGGTTGAAGCAGTAACTTAAATCTGATTCACAAGCACTTCTTGGGTAACATTCTCTAATACTCGTCTCTGTCATATTATACATTCAAAAAGTAAAGTACATGCAAACCATTTGCAAATCAGCCTTAGAAGGGAAAGGTATTGTAGTACTGATTGTAGTTGTTAATACAGGATTAGTTGCTCACCTACATTCTCAAACCTTTTACTACAGTTTATAGCTTATGCTCTTCAACATTTATATTCCTCCCTCTGGTGGATATATGCCTGTCTAAATGTGGAAAAAAAAGCATGACAAGCACTTTTCTCAGACTAGTTATTCCGTTCTGAAGTATCAATACCACAGTTTATATCAGTTCTGTGCTCCATCCTAAGGTTTTCATGTGTCATTTGTGCGCATTGTCTCTTAAGGTCCATTTTATGTTTTTTTTTTTGGTAAACAAGTAAATACCATTAACAAACGAAGGGGTCAATACACCTATAGAGCACCTAGAATCCATAGCTACCTTCTAGGATCTTTTTTAGCCTCTAACTGGACAAGTAGTTACATGAAAAAATGCTGAATCAACCTATAATTTCTATGATCTTTCTTAGATCCTCAAAACAATGCTATACTCTCTGTAAAACCATCTTATGTTTTTATTGGGTTGATTATAGCAAGTGAATTATGAATTGTAACTTATAAGGGAAGAGCTTTTTCGTTCTAATACCATCAGTAATTAGACAATGCTAGAGGTTCTTTCTTTTTGAATTATTGTAAGACCTTGATGCTTGAATATCTTCCAACATAATTTGGAAAACTGTTCATGACATCATTCATGTTTTAGGAAATACTTCACTAGCTAACTAGATTCTCTTGCACGTGTTTCATAAGAAAATGATTGTTTTCTTGCTAATAATACAGGTTCCGGTGTATTTTGGGGATTAATCTAAGTGATGTGGATCTGTTAGAATTTATTCGACAGGTTAGTCCATTGACTCTAACTAGCTCTCATATTTTACTCCTTCATTTAACTCTAACCTTGCTTAGGTTCTTGCTTAAATGTCGTGTCATGTGCTCTGAATAATGTATTAGCTTGCTGATACAGATGGATCATCAATAGTACCCCATCAGTGAATCGGGTCCTGAATAACAAGGGTTGCAAGGAGTAAGTTAATATTTAATGATTTTAGATATTTTTATTTATTTCTGATGTCTTTATTTTCATTTGTGTTGGAATCAGGTCCTGAATGGGATGTTTATGGTTCAGGTCCTTCTGAACTCTATTATGATGGAGATGATTTGACACATACATTTTCATGGTGAAGAGATTCTTACGAATTATTTGATACCACGAGCTATGCTCTCCTCTACGGTGGATTGGGACTCACATAAATGGATTGATGCTGGAAATTGAGGTAAAACAGATGAGCTTATAAGGAAGAAAAAGAGTAGAAGAAGTCATTCAGTTCCTCCATTTTACCAAGGCAAGAAGTTCTTTTCCACGAGCGAGCCTTCAAGAAAGGCAGCAAGAAATAAGAATATTAAGACTGTTCATGATGTGCCACTCATGCCAGGTAATTTGTCTTCGAGTGCTTGTTTGTGTTTATAACCAATGATGACAGAAAATGTGTGCAACTAATTAATGTTCTTTTCCATCATGCAGAAACTAGAGCTGTAAGAAGACTGCATCATTCTGTGGAAGCTATCTGCTTGGAGCTTCCATAGCAGTCATCCCATCAATGTGATCAATCTTCCACCCCATGTTGTGGTGACGGTGTATTCTCTGATGAATGGTAATGTTATCAAATTTCTTGGGAGGATTAGGTCTCTTTCTGATATTATCTCAAATCAAATATGTTAGTAATTTAGACGACCTGATGTTTCTCTCTTCAGGTCAAGTGTGAAACTGAAACTTGTTAACATTTGGAATAACAAATTACAAGCTCTAGGGGAGTGCACAAGTACAACGATGGGGGAGTCAAAAGAAAGTAAACTATTCCTGCCATTTGTTCCTAATGTGAATAAGAGCTGAATTTTTCTACT
Source organism: Solanum etuberosum (assembly GCA_029582245.1). NCBI lineage: Eukaryota > Viridiplantae > Streptophyta > Magnoliopsida > Solanales > Solanaceae > Solanum > Solanum etuberosum. Next base: position 73,894 of record JAJONR010005356.1, on the reverse strand, counting down.
GCATATTTCAGTTAATTAGCTTCATTTCTTCCTCCCACTTTTCAAGATTATCTTAGAGCATTCTTATTTCTCCTGAAAGCATTAGAAATAACAATATCTTTTTCCAAGTCTCCTGGGCCACATAATCTTTTTCAAATTCCATCTTGCTTATGTTCTGATCTTTTAATAGAATTGTCATGCCTGACATTTTCTTATTCAAATTTTCAGAATTTTCACCAACACAAACTCAAAGTTTCTTACTGAAGGAAAGGAGATATAGAGTGCTTTGTCTTTTTGCTTCATCACTCTGTGACTGTCTGGCGGAGTTTATTTTTGTGTAGAAACTTGGGCATGTCGAAATAAATGTGCGCCCCTTTTTACATAGTCAAGGATTATGATCTTTTGTTTGATTCTAGCATTTATCTTCGTTGAACATTATACACATTGTCATGTTCTGCAGCATGCTGCAGATGAGTGAATTGGTTTGGAAGAACTGCGTGAGAAGGTAGTGATTGTCTAAAAACTCATTGAAGAGTCATTTCAACTTGGAGTCTGTAACTTATTGAATTATCAGGTCCTATCTGAAAAAATGAGGACAACAACCTATCATGCCTGAGACCAAATTCAAAACTGCGGTTGGGATATGCAACATTCATTCTCAAGCTTCAAGATCATTTACCAAGTAAGTCACGATCTTTGTTTGGAGTTTCATCACATAATCAATCTATGGAACTTGATAAAACTGCCATTTACATTGCACTAAATTTTGCAACATTCAGTAAAGTTAAACCTGACTCCTGAGCATGAAGTTATATGTTTTGGTTGAAGCAGTAACTTAAATCTGATTCACATGCACTTCTTGCAGTAACATTCTCTAATACTTGTCTCTGTCATATTATACATTCAAAAAGTAAAGTACATGCAAACCATTTGCAAAAATCAGCCTTGGAAGGGAAAGGGATTGTAGTACTGATTGTAGTTGTTAATACAGGATTAGTTACTCACCTACATTCTCAAACCTTTTACTACAGTTTATAGCTCATGCTCTTCAACATTTATATTCCTCCCTCGGGTGGATATATGCCTGTCTAAATGTTGAAAAAAAAGCATGACAAGCACTTCTTCTCAGACTAGTTATTCCTTTCTGAGGTATCAATAGCATAGTTTACATCAGTTCTGTGCTCCATCTTAAGGTTTTCATGTGTCATTTGTGCGCATTGTATCTTATGGTCCATTTTATGTTGTTTTTTTGGTAAACAGTAAATACCATTAACAAACGAAGGGGTCAATACACCGATAGAGCACCTAGAATCCATATCTACCTTCTACGATCTTTTAAGCCTCCAACTGGGCAAGAGAACTAGTTGCATGAAAAAATGCTGAATCAACCTATAATTTCTATGAGCTTTCTTAGATCCTCAAATCAATGCTATTCTCTCTGTAAAACCATTTCATGTTTTTATTGGGTTGATTATAGCAAGTGAATTATGAATTGTAACTTATAAGGGAAGAGCTTTTTTGTTCTAATACCATCAATAACTAGACAATGCTAGAGGTTCTTTCTTTTTGAATTATTGTTAGGCCTTGATGCTTGAATATCTTCCAACATAATTTGGAAAACTATTTATGACATCATTCATGTTTTAGGAAATACTTCACTAGCTTACTAGATTCTCTTGCACGTGTTTCATAAGAAAATGATTGTTTTTTTGATAATATAATACATGTTTCGTATATTTTTGAGCATTAATCTAAGTGATGTGAATCTGTTAGAATTTATTCGACAGGTTAGTCCATCGACTCTAACTAGCTCTCATATTTTACTCCATTTATCTCTAACCTTGCTTAGATTCTTGCTTAAATGTTGTGTCATGTGCTCTGAATAATGTATTAGCTTGCTGATACAGATGATCATCAATAGTACCCCATCAGTGAATCGGGTCCTGATTAACAAGGGTTTCAAGGAGTAAGTTAATATTTAATGATTTTAGATATTTTTATTTATTCCTGATGTCTTTGTTTTCATTTGTGTTGGAACAATAACTCCGATATGAAATCATGGCATGGATTGCATCTGCATGAAATCAACCTATAATATGCAGCAAAGCGACTAAGATCATCTGTATCCTAGTGTCAAAATTATCTCGTGAGTAGAGACCTAATTTGGTTCTATGCTTACCTACCAAGCAATAATTTCGTGCTGAAGATATTGTAGTCTGCGATCATCACAGTAAAGGATAATCTGGATCTGGAGCACTGTACATCTAATAGAGATTCAAGAGATAAATTGTACAGCAGCTCTCTCTCTCTCTCTCACTCTCAAAACACACACACACATATGCATGCGCACTGGAAAAATAGGAAAAGGGAGCGGATTGTACAGTTTCCATGTAAAGAACAAATTGTGTATAGAATTTGAGCTAAATGAAAGGAAAAAGGAGTCGCAACAGAAACAAAACTCTAATAACCTTAGGAAACATGTAATCCTCTATAAATACAGAAGGACTCTTTAGAGATTTGCATTACAAACCTAATTACTTTGCTACTAGTACCCATCTTCTCTTTTCCATTACTCTCTCCTGCTTCTCAATGATTTCCCTTAGCCACTGCCATTGTTTGTTGCTCTTCTTGTTACTCTGTACCTGTCTTCTTTCTCTCTCTGGCCAAAGAAAATGTACACATTGGTCCCTTTAATTCCATATATAATTGTGGAGATAATGGCCATTCCTCTTCATCAGCCCCTGATCATATTGCTGCAACACTCAATTTGCCTTCTCTATTCACTCAATTTGCAACCCCTGGAGCTACCTATCATCATGAAATCCTTTTTCTTCCTCAAGAATGGCATCCCACCGCCTCATGGCCTAACACAGATTATCACATTCATGAAATTCTTCTATTAACACTGCTCTTTTTTACAGGACTGCACCAAAAGCAAAACTTGTCCAGAAAGGCCTCATCTTTATGGATCAACCCTGCATCAACGACTACAGGCATGCATTCTTACATGAAAAATCTTCTTCTGAGACATCCCATCTTGTGCCTGAAGTTCGAGGAGACCGTTAAGAATTCAATGGAAAGACAAATCAAAGACTATTATAGTTTCTGGAATTCTACCCATGTGCTGCTTATAGTATTTTCTTAAAGCTGGAGCTAAAACTCTGAGTTTTTATAATAGATTCAAAATATCTCTTTAAGTATTTCTTGAGTAGTTTAGATCTTTTAATTTAGTAAAAGTAAGCACTTTTAATCTCTATCAAATATTTATCAATATTAATTATTAAATTTAATCAAAAAAATTTAGTAGAAGTAAACACTTTTAATTATTGAAACATAGAAATATGAAAGCATACAAGGCACAAGAGATTTTACGTGGAAACCTCCTTGCTCAAGGGAGTAAACCACGACCTGTCACACAGGATTTTCAATTGCCTTCACTAATCTCCAAGCAAAAGTGAATACAGATTTCAACTACACCAATGAGACTAAACTCTTAATCTCACACTAAGTAATACACTTATTACTTACTGAGCCAAAGCAATGCATCAATTGCCCACTATATCAACTATCACTAATTAATATAGACTTCAAACAGTAAGACACAAAGTTAACTCTAACAATGTTCTTACACTCACTCACACAAAGGTTTGAAACGTTTCTTATAAGAGTGAAATGAATCCTACAAGTTTAGCACATTACAAGCATTTAAAAACAACAGCACAAACATATAGCTCTTCTTTAGTTGATCAGGTCCCTTACTGTATTTTGTATTTTGAAACTTGATTTTTGGGAAGACTTTTTCTCTTTGAATGAATGAATCATTAAGTTGTTTGTTCCCTTGAATATATCAATCAAGAAGAATTGTTAACCACTGGACAAACAACCTCGTCCACTCCTATTGGTGAAGTACACTGACTTGCTTCACCAACATCCTGACAAGACAACTTTACAACTGTACACCATATTGAACCTGAATGAGAACACTCTGCCAGGAACTGGATCCCTGCATTTGTGAGGATCATCAAAACAACTGAAATACATCAAAAGTTCAAAATTTTGACCAAAAATATATCTAGCACACAAATTCCTTGCGTTCTAAGTTGTAAATTTCATGAACTTTAAGACTATTTCCTTGAGTTCTCACATTGACAAGTATTTGGTGGAATTCGAACTTATGAACATAATTTTTGAATATGTATATACGTTTAAACTTCAAAAATGATTTATCACACATAAACTTAACTCAATTAGAATGTAAAAGAAAATATTAGAATTTCAACTTCATTTATGGAATTCAAATTCCTAAAACGATTCATAGGGTTCAATGAGGTAGAGAAAGAAGGAAGAAGAACGTATCTTTTTAATACTTAATTTATTGATATCTTTATTAAGTTTATTATAAAATGATTATATATTATTTACTTTTGAAAATAATAGTTAGTTCCTCATCACTAGTCAAAGAGGGGAGAGGTGGCTATTATTTTTTCCATTTTATCCACCTATGCGCCGCATAGCTTCCTCTCTTTTATAATTTTTAATTTTTTGTTTTTCGTTGTTGTTGTTTTCAAACGGAAGTCAGTCCATACCACACATTAACACATACATGTATATATTATCATGTTTCAATCACTTCACAATTGCCATTTAGGTTTAAAGTCCGCTTATATCCTTTAAGATCGAGATACATTAGTTAACCAATGAATGTAATTCGAAATTTAATTTGAGTATTTCACACATTTGCCTTCTACAAGTTTTCTGTGTATCTTAAGAAATTTTAATTTCATCATCAAAAACATACCATTTTTGCCTTATGTGTTATCCAAATTTCACTTTCCCTCTATTTTATTTCCTACCATTTCTCAATTCACACCATACCTTATTTGAAAAATTATCTTTAAATTCCAACAATTACACCTTAGATTGGTATAAAATGATTATTTTATCACAAATAATATAAAATGATTGTTTTATCATAATTTATGTGATGACTATTTATAAAAATTTCTCATTTACATAGGATGATTCCTTTTGAAATCGATTAATAAACAAAATAAATTGACATAAATCAAAATGAAAGGTGTACTTGTGAAATTTAACATGAATATTTTTTCTATAACAATAAATTAAAGAGTCAATTTAGTGCATCACAATTAGCCAATGAAGTAAATCGCTTAGATTCCTTGCTAATCTAGTCAGTGTTCACGTTTCCAATCGCCACGCGTCACAACCTCATACCTACGTTTATGTTGGAGAAAAACTTAGAATAATAACTTGCTTACGCATGGCCATGCGATATGGTATCATGATAGCATAATATGAAATCATGAGATGAAATCAGCGTAAAATCGCATGTCCAAATGCTGATTTTATTTCACGATTCTATATCGTGATATGGTATCACATGGCCAAACGCCTAGTTAGTAATTACCATGTGATTAATTAAAAATTAATACACCTACAAAGGCCAATTTTGTTTTTTCTTTTGTTTTGTTATATTGTCATTATTGACATAATTTATGTTTACTTTTGTCGACTAACTATTGATGATTACGTGACAAACACATCAATAGCCTACCATGAATAGGACTTTGATTTATATTTTGTTTTCCTTTTTTGTTATCCTCACTATGAACTTAATTTAATTTAAACATTAGTTCAACTAATATATACTGACCAAATTTAAACATGTAAATACCTAGAAGGACGGCGAGCTAGTTTAAACACTTGGATAAAAACTTACATATCTCAATTTTGTATTAAATTATATTTATTTATCGTAATTAAATAATAAATTGAGGTTAAAACTTATAATTAATATACTCTCTATTATCGAATATAGTGATTCTAAAATTTGGAAATTCATCCTTTCATTAGGAGCTGAAATGTCTGATCACACGATGTTTAGGATAGTATTTGGCTTTTGTATTTCTAAAGGGACATTCTTATATATAAAGTCACAATTCCAACCTCATTCGAGTTTTTAGTAATTTTTTTTATGAAAGCATATTAAATTTATTCTTGTTATATTTGATTTTTGAATGTGAATAATTTTGTCATTCGATATATTTTAGATTTGATCTTATATATTACATATTATTATCTCTTCTTTGATATGAAAAAGTCTCGTTTTTAACCTTGACTTAATTTGTTGGTAACTTTAAACGAATTACAACCATATATAGATAAATTTAAAATATTTTATACATAAAATTTATGTTATTTACGTGGAAACTTTATCAATATCAAGAATAAATACTTATATTTTTATATTATGGACGACGCGTATAATATCAATCCACTAACAAACAGTACTTTCGGCTCGTGTGAATTGTAATGGTCATGGGAAGGCCGATTGTTGTTTATTAAATTATTATTTCAAGGAAAAAATAAAATTCTTATTTCATCGTCTATCTATCTTTTGACAACTTGGATTGTATTATATTTGTATAAAGTATACTATTTTGATTGTTACAGCAAACAAAGACCACGATTATCTTACTCCGTCTATTATAATAATAATAATAATAAATAATTAAACTACCACTATTACTATATTATTAAGGCATGTTAGTAAAATCACTAAGAAGGAAAAAACACCCGTATACCAATTTTTCACTTTTTATTATTATAATTTGAACTATAGATTACACGTTTAATTTTAAATTATTCATTGTGTTTTTTAAAAATAATTGTCTCAAATTATTTTATTTATTGTCTTAGCAATTCAAGACAAATCCACTAGTGAATTTTTCCATTTCAGCCTTGGCAATAATTTTCTTGAAATTACAAACACCTTTAACTATGGATAGATGACGCATACATTACATAATTATTATTAAATGAAAACAAATTAGTATATCTTAAAACATAAATAAGAAGAAAATGGTCAAACTCATTCTAACTTTCTAAGAATACTATTTTCTTAAAGGGTTTGCAGCGTAGAAACTATGTCAGATAATTTACGATCAAGGGAATATCAAATAAAGGGTAAAATAAATAAAAATCACTCTTAATTATTGTTATAGTTTTAATTTATTTGACATATTTTTCTTTTTATTCTATCTTGACATTTTTTTAAAATTATTTTTTAATTTTAACTTTTCAGAAGACATGTTTCAAAAATAAAAATAAAAACATATTAATATATTTAACATATTCTAAATTTAAGGTCATAATTTTTTTAAAAAAAAATCTTTATTTTCTAATATTTTTATCAAATCAAAAATAGATTAAATAAATTGAAAAAAGAAAAATCTTATAAAATGTGTAAAAAGAAAATTTGAGCCAAAAAGGGAGTAGAACTCAATTAACATTGGACACAAATAATTGTCCCTTATAAGTATAAAATATAACCTTTCAAATCACTACCTAACATTTCTTGATCTTGAAAATAAGGGAGAAGGACACACGTCTCTTTTCTTTCATCTCTTTCAAGAATTTCAAGATAAGAATTAGCAAAGGCCGAGTTTTGGATTTTCTTTAACAAAGTTTTAGTCAATGAAACTGTTCATACATACGTATAATTTATTCAAGCAATTCTTTGCGTGAAGCTTTCTTCTTCTTCCTATTCTGTTTCTTATATTAACCCTACAAAACCCTATTAAAGTTTTGACCCAAATAAATTTTATTGGTCTTCAATAATTTTTGAGAGACTGCTGATTGTTGATTTTTTATTTTTTTGGATTAAGGACGATATATCAAGATTTTCCAATTTTGGGTTCTTGAATTCTTGTTCAATTTTTGTGTCACTCTTGCGGAAAAGATTTATCTCAAAGAGTCTTTGCTTTTAAAAAAAATCTATTTCAGGTATGATTTTTAGTATCTGTACACTTAAAAGAAATTTGAGTAGATTCTATTTATGGGAACCGTTGTTTGATTATGTTTATTGCTTACTTTCTTGTTTGATATGGTTTTTTGTGTCGGAATTATTGATTGCCACTTTGGGGGTAAATTGCAGTTAATGAGATTTAGTTTTGGGTTCTTTAACTTACGTAAATAATTGGATTTTGTCCCAAATAGTTTGTTTCACTGGTTAAATTCATTGTTCAAGAATGTTAGAAATTCTTGTGGGATTTGTTCCCTTATTCAAGTGTCTATCAGAATTAACTCAGGTAGCGGTAAAGTTTGCATAAACTCTACGCTTCTAATCAATAGTGTAATTTAAAAGTTTCCTAGACCCCCACTTGTGGGATTATAATGCTGGGTATGTTGTTGTTGGGTAGCTTGTAAAATTTACTATTTAGGAGGTCATAGAATGTATAGACTGATACCTGTTAAGTATTATGTGCAGATTATTTTTCTGAAGATCCAAAAAGCATAAGCTGGTCTGCATATAGTTGGTAAAGTTTCCAATTTTGACCTCTCGAAGCTTCAGAATTCAAACATGACTATTGGAAGCATTAAACCTGTAAAAGAGAAAAAATCAAGAAAGAACAAACAGCCAGTATTAGATGACCAATCGCCATTATTGCCTACAAAGCATCAGGAAGATGGCGGATTCGATGAGTTCAATGGGGCCTCATATAATGGGGCTGTATTTAATTTGTCGACTACAATTGTCGGTGCTGGAATCATGGCCTTACCTGCAATCATGAAGGTGTTGGGACTCATTCCTGGGATAATTATGATCATCTTGATGGCTTTCCTCACAGAAGCTTCAATTGAGTTGTTAATCAGGTTTAGTAGGACTTCAAATTCAGTTTCTTATGGAGGTCTTATGGGCGATGCTTTTGGCAACTATGGGAAGATGTTGCTTCAAATATGTGTACTTGTTAATAATATTGGTGTTCTTATTGTATACATGATTATCATAGGTAGGTAAGCAATAATTGATTACCAGACCCTTAAATACTTAGCTTCATGTGCATTAAGTTTACGACTACTTTTTCATCCACCGTTAATTCCATGACGATTGTGATACTCACTCTTTATATTCTCCTTTCAAAGGTGACGTGCTTTCTGGAACAACTTCAAGTGGAACCCACCATGCTGGTGTCCTGGAAGGTTGGTTCGGAGTTCATTGGTGGAATGGACGATTCTTTGTTCTTCTTGTGACCACCCTTGGTGTATTTGCACCATTAGCTTGCCTAAAGCGTATAGGTAAGTTCTTTCTGTAGATACGCCAGTTTTTTGGGATATTACTTAATTTATCCAATCCTTTCATGCTATTTTTATTACCCAATTATGAATGTCAGTCAACTAGGTATATATAGAACTTGGTTGCCGTTTGGTAAGCAGCTCAAATTTTTTTTCACGGCTCTTCAGAAATACATGGGCAGTTGCTACATCCTTTTTCCTATGAGTAGATAGTATTCTCAATTCTGTGCAATGCAGCAATAACTTAACATCAACAGTACTATTTCTCTGTACTACATGTGCAATGCGGTGACATAATGTTCCTCAATTTGCTTTGCAGATTCATTGAGATATACATCTGCATTATCAGTTGCCCTGGCTGTTGTATTTCTGGTCGTAACTTTGGGAATCACCATATTCAAGCTGATAAATGGATCAATTCTTATGCCCAGATTGCTTCTCAGTTGTCATGATCTGACGTCATTCCTCAAGCTCTTCACAGTTGTTCCTGTACTGGTCACTGCATACATCTGTCACTATAATGGTAATGGCCCAATTATATTTTCATGCGGATATTGCTGTTTTGTTTTACTGCTAATATTTTATGAAAGGGAGGTATACATAGTTTTGACCAAATTTAAAGGTAGAAACATCTCTGCTATGCTTGAATCATTAATCTTAGGTACATACTTCCCATAGTTTTTGTATTCTTATACTTTCAGATTTCTCAGTTGGAGGAGGCTTTCATATAATCATATAAATTCTTGTATTATATAAGTCATGACAACCATATATATCTCAGATTAATGCAAACAGTTTTATTATATTAGAAGTACTATTAATACAAAAATTCTGGTTGTTTGGTGCATAAATTGATGATTACTGAATGTGTTATTCAAATATATCATATTTCATACTGCTTGCATTATGACTTTCTTTTCCTACTCTTTTTGTAAGTCCACCTCTTGATTTGATCTGCCCATGGATGATAGAGAAACCATCAGGAGTTCCTGTTATCTTTAGATGATCCTACTTCTAAGTAGTTTTCCCTCCGTGTAGTTCATTCAACTGTTTAGTCCACTTCTTATAGTATATATGATTGACGTAATATAATATCCTATGTGAAATTTTCTTCCTTGGTGCGCATTCTTGTCAAATTGGATGTTGCAGTTGTAAATGGAAATTTAACTGTACATCCGTCTTGCTACAACATTAGACTAAACAAGTGTACTTATGCAGTTCACTCCATAGAAAATGAACTTGAAGAAAGCAGGCAGATCAGAGCAGTAGTGCAAAGTGCGCTAGCTCTTTGCTCGAGTGTGTATGTGCTGACAAGCATTTTTGGTTTTCTCCTATTTGGCGATGCAACTCTTGATGATGTGCTTGCCAACTTCGATGCTGATCTTGGAATTCCATTTGGCTCCTTGCTTAATGATGTTGTGCGTGTCAGCTATGCTGCCCACCTGATGCTTGTCTTTCCCATTGTTTTCTACCCACTGCGGCTTAACTTGGATGGCCTTGTATTTCCTTCTGCAAGGCCTCTAACCCTGGACAATTTGAGGTTTGCTTTAATCAGCGGTGGCCTCATTGCCATCATCTTTTTGGGGGCGAATTTCATCCCAAGCATCTGGGATGCTTTCCAATTCACTGGAGCAACTGCTGCTGTTTGCATAGGGTTCATATTTCCTGCTGCTGTTACTCTCAGGTAAACACATTTCTGTTGCACAATTTATTTAAAGTGTTACTTGACTGATGCTTGGCAAATCCAAAACTTGGGATTATAGCTTGCAATATATATCTTGTCTGCCAAGCGCCCCCCACCTCCACCTCCCTACCCGACCTGTGCCAACTTAAAAGGAACATGATAGTAGTTGGACTCATTTGAGTTGTTGCATGCATGAAAGTTTGTGAACGGAAATTGCTGACCAGCTTTGTTGGCACATCTGATCAGCCTGCATTTGGTGGCCTTCGTAAAATTTGGTGCGAGCATACTTGCTCTGCCCTCCGGTCAAGAAAGTGAATAAGCTGACCTCATCTTAGTTTGAGTTCTGTTCACTTTTTTGTGGATTGGGAGATGTCTACTTATGTTCACCTCTCCTTTTAAAAAGTTGGACATTTGAGACTACTGACAACACAGTTATCCGACTTCTATATGGTAGAGGAGTTGGTCAAAAGGCAGAGAATATTTTGTTTGTCCAATGTTGAAAGGTTGCTAATATTTTGCTTCTTGGAAAGGAGTAGAAAGACGTCACGTCTGAGAATTCTATGCTAGTTAAGTTGGAGGTGCTTGGATATCTCATGGTTAAATACAATCATAGGATGACTATAAATTGATTACAACTTGCTTTTGTTACTGATACCAGATTTTCCCTAATCAATCCTCTTCCCCCTCAAATTTCTTTGCTGATCCACTGGACGGTATCTAGTAAGACCTTTATCATTCGATACCTTAGAGTTTCGAACTGATACTTGTGCTTTCATCTTTCCTATTCGAATTATGGTAGGTACAAGAGCAATATCTCTAAAAATTAGATAAAATTTACCTTGTTTGCAGTTTGGAAGTTTTGTCCAGGCAGGACTATATGTTGATTGATTAATGAATTTATGTTTGCTGGTTCGTTCCAAGTCCTGGGCCATTGGTTATTTGAAGTTTAAACATTTAGGTGTGAATTTTAAGAATTACGAAAATTAGATATATCTTTAGCCTATAATTGCAATATATCTTCTTCTCCCTGCTTTCAAACCCCACATCCTTTCCCCCCCAGGTGTATGCCGAAATCAGATGAGCATTTATAGAATTGGTTGTATTTTGTTGCAGGGATCGGTATGGCATAGCAACTAAGAGGGACAAGATCTTAAGTATTTTTATGATTGTCCTTGCTGTCTTTTCAAACATGGTGGCCATATATAGCGATGCCTATGCCTTGTTTAAAAAGAATTCATCACCGCGCGAGTGATTTCTCATGAACCTGTGCGACAGGAGGAATTGGAAGTATCAGTTGTACTCATGGTGAAGTTAGGGTGAAGGCAGGATAATACTGGTTCAGCTTTTCTTTGAAGCTACTGGAGTCTAATTCTAATAAGTTTATAAATACTGCTCAATATCAAAATTTGAGTAGCTTTGCGAAACATGCATCAAGACATGGCTACAGCCTACAGTCTTGTACAGTGTCCACTGGAATTGTCTTACATACGAAATGATGATGTATAAACAGCAAGTTCAGCTCGGATTGGCTTCAGTTCTCTGTATGTTGATTTCTTGTGTATTCATTTCCCTTGGTTGGGTTTGTTTTTTTCACATGCTTTTTTTTTCTTTTCCTTGATGAATCTCCAAGTACCAGACGTCCTTTTTAGTTGGCTGGTGTTTGGAATTCAATTTATTTGCATTGTTTCGTTTTCTTTCCTGTCAGTTCATAGGAGAGTTTTTTTGGTTAAAGGAGTGAGTGAAACTCTGTAAAATTCTCTGTTATATTAATTGCTTTCTTTTAGCAATGGTAATTACACATCCATGGATGGTTTTCATTCTCTTGTATTTTTTCATTCAAGCAAACAAATTTCATCTTCTGAAGAAATATAAGTGAAGCATGAACTATTATTTGATTGATTAACTTCTGAAACAAAAATACATTGGTGCATTCTGAATACAGGGCCTAAACTAACTCTACATAATAATAGGGACACTACACCTATTTACAAAACCCAGCTAAGTCGATATTCAAACTTCGTGCTACCAAAATAATGTGCAAAATGACTTCTATGGATTCCCAGTACTAGTCACAAAAGGAACCAATCTTCTGTAATCTCTCCTCCTCCCAAGTGCACAACTATCAAGCACTCTACCTAGCATCAGCCTCGTGTTTTGAAGCGCTAATTCTTTGGCTGATAAACCTGACTCAGATGCATTAGGTTGGACTACTGGTGTGGAGCCAGCTCCAAGTCCGAGCATTGCATACTGCAATGGCCCACTCCGAGCCTTAAATGAGGTCTGAGGCGCAAGAATCTTCTCTTCAGCGCCAGCAAGTCCATTCTCAAACTGTCCTGGCTCATGCGGATGTGATCCAGGTAAGCTACAGCTCTGCAAGAGAGCTTCCAATACACTAAGTGCCTCCCAACACAAAGTGCTCTCTACCAACTGAGATACAATTGCATACATATGTGGACTTTGAGCAGCATCCATTGGAGTATGCTGAAGCAATGCCTTCAGCATGAGAAGTATGACACGCTGATATTCAACTGGCCCTTTCTCAAGAAGACGTAGGAGATGCCCAAATGCTAGAGCCGAGTGCTTGGGGAACCATTCATTGCACAGTAATGGTGAAACACAAGCTAGAAGGTGTTCTATATTTTTTATCTCACCGCGGGAGTAAGCCATGAACACAGTAGCCAATTCATCTATCGATTTTGCTCGACACCAGACAGCTATATTGGTTGCAACAGAGCAAGCCTTTTGATACTGGTGATGGAATGGTGAAGCAGGCCCAACCCCTGCGTCCTGGTTAAGCTGTAAGCAGAGCCAGGGAAGTAAGCCTGTTATGTTCATTAGTAGGCGTGTTTCTGCATCACCAAAGATTGAATCACATGAAGGCACGGTGATTCTCGATAGAACTTCAATAGAGACACCATGACTGACAGTTGACATAAGGCCTTTAAGAACCAGTGGCTGCACTCCTTCAAAGACTGGCACCTTTGCATTTGAGGGTAATGGCTCACTAGCGTTCCGTGATTCCAGACGCTGGAAGTCAGAACTGTCACCAACATTTGAATCAAGCTCATCTCTGGGCATGCTTGAAAGAAGCACATTCTCAGTAGTTCTATCTCGGAATGATAAGCGATCAATTACACGACAAACGAGTTCCAGCACCTGACAATACACATGAACGAAGTCTGTATGCATCATGGCAACACAACCCCAGAAAAGCTGGGGATATAATATCACCTTTTCTGGCTCCATATTCTCCACCATCACCTGTAATGTCAACAAGATCTCCATGACAAAGCCTAGAACAGGTGGTACTGGGTTACTCAAGCATCTGTGAAGGCAACGTAGCAAGGATACACAAGCATCATTAGTTACACGAGGCCGCAGCGCACGGTATATCTGGTGCGAGCGGCAGGCCAGGTGTCTTGATGTGCATTCCATAGCCCATTTAAGAGCCTCTGCTCCCCAAGTTTCCCTTAGATCTCCTTGGAAAAAGATAGCATCCACCATGCTCTGCACTAAAGCAGATAAGAGTGCTGCACTTGGCAGCTCTGTTCTGACAACTGTAGTGTCCTCGTTCTCCCACATCATGCTACCTCGCTTAGATTGAACATACTTTATCAAGCTCACTACTTGCTGCTTGTTCTCTCCATCACTATTTTCAACGTCATACAATTCCAAATGACGCCCAGCAAGGGAATACAACAGATTAACAAGAAGGTGCTGACAATGCTCCAAGACAATATCCTCTGAACTATCCATGGAGACGAAAGTGACATGAAAGAGCAACGGTAAATGCTCCCGGAAATCTTCATCATTCTCATAGGCGATTTCAGCAAGTAAAATCAACGCTATGTCTGCATGAGTGAGTAGGTGCTGTTGATGACCTTGCAATGCTGATTGAAGTTCTTTTGCATTAACAGCATGTGTTCCAGCCGCCAAGTGCAACCCTTCTTCCCCAGAATTTGGAGTATCAATGTGATAATCTCCGCTGTCTCGAGAGACATGACGACTTCGTAGGCTTCCTGTTGAACTCCGTACTCCCATTAATGGCCCTGACATGTTCACCAGTGATGGAAGAAGTTGGCCGGACCGACCAGCAGTTAAAGGAACAATATTCAATTCAGGAGGCATAGGACTCAAGGGGCCCGAGGCACTTCTGCCTCCAACCCCTGCTGTTCTCCAGCTCAAGCTCCCACTTGTGTTTCTTAGAGGACCATCAAGAGATCCACGAACTAATAAAGGTGACATGTGAGGTTGGCTGTCTACAATTGATGAAACTTGAGCCACGGACGGCCCTTGCGAGAACTCCAATACAAAGTTTCCATTACCGTCTCCTCTGTTTGCACTAGGCCTCAGAGGCTCTATGTTATCTTCAAGCATACGCTGAGCCAGTTGATAAACCAGGTGATCAATAGTACGTTGGGGGCAGATACGAGCCAAGTATAAACCAACCCTTTTAGCAACAGAGAAATATGTAGCAAATGCACCACTTATTTCTGCTGATGCATTTGAATCACAATCTTCAATCCCTTTTGCAATCAAAAAATCTAAAACTGGACTTATGTTCCTGGGTTTGCTAGCAATTGTGCTCCAAAGCTTTTCAATTTCATCAGGAAACTGATCACCATGTCTCCATGTCACATAATACAGACTTTTCAATAATCTCTCACTCCAGCCAGAATCCTTGAGTTTCCAGAAATTGAGATTCTCAATCCATGGAGCCATGCAGGTGAGGACTTGGTGCTGTGCAATTATATCAACAGCATCAAGCTGTCTCTGCATAATTTCTTCACAAAGCAACTGGCTCAGTTCAGGATGATCTTTAGCAAGTTTGCAAGAGAGTTTGTATTGGAACTGTTGATACGAGTCTGGAAGGTTCCCAACTACAGCAGCTCTGTAGCTTCCTGACCCCTCCATCCCATCATCGGCCCATTCACGGACAGAAAGCGTCTCAAGCATTTGGAGGGCATCATCACGAATCTGTCTGGAAGGATCCACCACCTTGTAGAGGATCAGACTTAAGAGTCTCTGTATTTCACATTTTGGAATCTCTTGACGCATATAGACTTCAGCTAGCACACTGAAATAGCCATCTGCAATTGCAGCATCAGAGTAGTAGCACTGTGCCAAATAAAGACTTGTAAGTATTTCAAAGGTATAAAAATAAAAAATGTATGCTAAACATCTGCCCAGGGCAAGAAAAGTGATGACTTGCTCCATGTCAAAAAAATCAAAAGTAGAGGATCTGAATTTTCAAACATATCTTTTGATACTAGATAGAAAAATAACAAAATGATATAAGAATGCCACCACTGCACCAACTAAACAGAAGGCACAACAGGGGAAACTCACTTTCCAATCAAAAATGCGTAAAAGATTAAATACTTACTAAATGGTTTACCTCCTGAAAATGCATAAAAGATTAAATACTTACTAAATGGTTTACCTCCTGAAATCAATGGGGATTATACATCACATAAAATCACTATATTACACACCCTCACCCACAATATTGACAAGTCACTTAAAATTCATGTTTTAGAAGGTTAATATGATTACAGAATACATTTTAATAAAATATGTAGTGTACAATAAACGAGTAAATTGCACCATGAACTTCCTATAAGCATTAGGAAAAAGAAGCAGCACCTGGTCAATGCAAGCAGGAAACAGGTCCAAGTTTGTTATAAGAAGATTTCTTAAAGCTAATTTTGCAAGTGAAACTCGAAGATGACCTCCTCTGTGCCTATCACGACCAGTTGTTCCTCTGCCACCTTCACCAGTGTACTTTGAATAAGATGGAGTTCTTGGATCAGCAGGTGAATAACCAAAGGGTGCCCTTGGTGCAGGCTCAATGAATAGGCTATTTATCCAAGATATTACACGGCCACTCATCTTTCTGGCATTATCATCAAAGCAGGGTCCATATAACAGTGAAGCCATTGCATTCATGGAAGCCCATTGGATGGCTTCTACCTGTTCATTCAGTTCTTTATCAAATGTGAGTTTGTCTATAGAATCCTTTGATCGAGAGTGCTGAGTAGACTTGTAACGCTCAACTTCACGTCGATAATCATTAACACCATCCTGACTCCATGTATTGCCAGCATCATCGCTCCAGGAGAGCAGAAGATCAAAAAGTCGCTTCCTAGTTCTAATATCAAATTTCTCTGATTTTGACTCAACAAATTCAGGGGCCAGAGATCTCAGTACAGAAGCAAGTGCATAACGGAGTGGTTGCATCTCCTGAAAACTCTCGGCAGATGCTGTTAATATCTGTCTGGTTGTTTCTTCAATGAACTTCAAATAATGTAGGCGGAAAACAGGCTTCCTACTAAGCATTCCAGGCCAGATGTTTTCAGAAACTGTACGGTATATATTTGCAATGTGAACACGAAGTTCTTCTCGACGGGACCTTTGGCTCTGCAATGAAACGATTGAAACTCTACTAAAAAGAACCAAAGCACAGAATTTATACTGACAATGACACAGACAATCAACAATTTACGAACTTTGGCATGGGGATCTCAAAGGACTATGTAGCTGCAGTTTCAGAAAGTTCCATACCTGTATTTTCTTTGGCATAAATTAGGAAATATCCTATGCATGTAATAGATGTGAGCAGTATATTTTTCAATACATGAATTTGACATCTGATTTCATTCTTTCTTAACATCAATTGTAGAAGATTGTTAGAAGTTCTTTAAATAGAGTAAGATGCTAGTATATAAGAGCATCATCAGCAACATATGCTCTACAACTATAAGCATTTGTTCAAGCAAAAACGTTTTAACCTGGATTCTTGTAAGGCTTATTTTAAGCACAACGTTATTGCTTGGCATTTATGTACCTAACAAGTATGCATGAGCTCATAACCTGACATAGCAAAGGGAGGGAGGGAAATGAAAAACCACAACAAGGAAAAGAACTCCAGTTTTGGAATATTTACTTAGTCTAACTTGCTCCATATATATATGTTGGCTTGCTTTATTCCAAATTCTTCTAGATTCCGACTTTCCCATTGAACACATTTTCTCGACGTTTCTTAACAATATTATCTTTCAATCATCATGGTTTTACACATGTAGATAGGTGCATTTGGAAGTTCGCGGGGATATGACCAAACCATCTCAATCGACCTTTTCTAATTGTATCCTCTAGTAGCATACATAGAGGATAAAGCAAGAGAAGTTGCTTGAAACAGTTCGTAAATTTCCTACATAGACATCCGGCTGGTACAAGTTAAACCAAAATGTTGAAGTTATTAAATGGGAAAAAACTAGACCTAAGATCACATGGAAGAAAGTTGTCTCAAAAGACCTACAATCTCTCAGAATCTATGCAGATTTAGCAAGAAATAAGACAAATAACAAATTAGAAGCGAAAGATTCATGTAGGCAACACTGACTAGTTGGGGTAATGCTTAGTCTTGAAGTATGTTTACAATATGCCCAATGTTACTAGGAGCCTTTTTGTCTGTTTAGATATATGGATGCCAGTAGAACATGTCGATAACCTTAGTAATTTTTAATAAATTAGAGAACCTCTAGAGTCAGAGAACACCCAAATTATCAAATATTTGAGTAAAACGGGTCCAAATAGAGCAAAATGAATATGCTGAGCCAAACTAGCTTAGCATTGAGGTGTCGTTATTTTTGTTTTCTTTTTCAGGTATTCTTTTGTTCCTCAATTTCATCTCCTTGCTGACTACTTCAAGTTTGTCTACTAACACTTAATGCCAGATCGGTTTCTTACTGTAGTATTAGAACCATAAGGAGTATACTTTTATAATTCTCAATACTAGCACATGCGCACATTAAAAAACTCCTAGGCTACTTAGTAATATATAAAATGGACAAAACATCAAATTGCTCAATCCATCCAAACAAAACAAAAACGAAAGCAAGATCACTCTTTTACTGAAATTACACATAAAGCAAGTGAACACAAAAGGAAAACTACGACGACAAGAGTTTGAAAAAATTACCTTCCATTTTGGTTTCCCTTCTGCCTCCAGAGAGGCCTCGTCAATGAAAGATGCAAGCTCACTAAACATGACTTCGCATATTTCAAGATGGGAGTGCCCCAGAGCCATTGTAGCTGCATGCTAAACAAGCAGAAAGAAGAAGTCACTCAACATGACGCCAACTCAAAGAAGAGTTATATTTCGCTCCTTTTACTCTTTCAATCATGCAGACACTTTATTTTTGGAAAAAAAGAAGAACTTAATTACAACCTAATTTTTTGGATGCTTATATTTAGTATCAAAAGTTTTTGAGAATAAAAAATCCAAAAATACTTATCTCAAAAAAGTACAGATAGAACTGCATTTAATGTGCACATGAGGTTTATCAGTATGACTGTCAAATTTTAAGCAACCCCAAGATATAGCATTCTTAGCCCATCAATCCTACAGAAACTCTTCCGGTGATTACCCAATTAAATCTTGGTTTTAACAATCTTTGAAGTTCCAGAATATGAGGTATTTGTTCTTAAGCAAGTCACTAGAGGCTAACATATCAGAAAATAATTTAGATAGTGGCTTAACAAATTTTTAAACCATATATACAGTTGGAGCTTGGATGCTTAAGTATCCCCAGTGAAAAATAAAGGTAAGAGACAAATGAACCCAAGTAAATCACACTCACGTCATGTTCAGATTTTCCACCATTACAAAATCTCTTACTTACTGCTACTCTGACCAATAAATGTAGTAAAAATGATAACATAGGTTCGACCATTCTGCTACTATCAGAATGATTACAGGTAGTAGTTACTCACTATATTTGTTTCAGAGCCAGACTTTAGGGACGGGAAGATGAGGTGGAAAAGCTCTTTTATTGCTGCCGAGCCACCACCTTCTCTACTATCAGATGGACATGAGCATGCAAACATAGCATACATCAGCCATTGATCTAGCTTGTTGTCAGTGTCCTGTGACTGATGGGCCTTCCCTCCCAACTCAGCAGGCGTTATATGAGCAAGCCGCTGAATAACTTCCAATCTGCATGAGGCATCAACATTATATGAAACTTCAAACTTTCTGCATAGAATTACTCTTTAAGTTTAAAAACTTTAAAATAAGGAATTGCATCAATGATTAAGGAATGGAACTTCAAATATTCAATCGCTTTAACAATGAAGAAAATATTCCTATAGAAGACATGCTTCATGAAAGAACTCTGAAATCCATCAAACAACAAGCAATGCACAGCTTGAACATATATCAGGAGAAACTATCACCTTATGGAATGGGCATTCGTATATTTTCCTAGGAGGAAAAAATACTTGTGAGTAATGGTAAGTAAAGAATTACATTTACTACGTTTGAAGTTTTTTTGCAAGCTATTTACTAAATTATAGGTGGACAACCATTACACACAAATAATTCCACAACAGGGTCATTTTGGCTTCCCCAAGTATACCAAAAAGTACTCATGAAAGATAAATGACACATTAAAGCAGGAAGCTTGGGACATTTCGGCATGTTTCAGATGTCTATATTTCCACAGCTTGCTTACTTTGCTTCCTGAATAGAACTTGGACACAGCTCCGATGCATGTTTGACAAGCTCGCTAAGACAGCGGGCCCATCTGTTCTTATCCGGGCTCTCAAAGAGTATAGATTGGAGAGTAACATCAGGGGGTACAGGATCAGACTCTCGCCTCAGATCAAATGGACGGCCCGAATCCCAGTAACAACTCTGAACAATATCATCCTGCAGAAGCAAAGATCCTTACTAGATATGCGCTTGAATTTCCTAATAAAAATAAGAGAATGTCAGGATGCATTAAAAGGGAAAGAGAATGCTACCGACCCCATGCTCTTCTAAAACATCAATTATGAATATCGGTTCAGCTTCATCTTTCAAAACATGATCTGATCTCTCATGCAATGAGAGTTCCCTTGTATCATTTCTTAAAGCACGAACACAGCGCAGCAACTCCAGTGCTGTGTGTCGGATCTGACTATCCACTGAACTAAGGAAAATAAGACCAACTGCATCTATCTCTGAAGCACGAAATTCAATTGTTTCTTGAGAGTGATGGAAAGAAGATTTCTTGAATCCCTCTGTTCTCTGCACACGCTTTGCATCAGAAGCATCGTACTCCACCTTATCATCAACTAGACAAGCTCTCCAAAAACGCATGAGCTCCAGAAGGCGCCCCAGAGAAGTCTGAATGAGAAGGGGGAACTCATCTGGAAGACGTAGAATGAAGTTTGACATCCCTCTCATAACTGAAAAGCGACGATGTGGCAGGTACCTCACGATCCGATTGAGTACCTGTACCGCTTCCTCACGCACGCCAGGATCAATACTGATGCCATGTTGAGGTATTATCTCAGTAATTTTATCACTTCGGCCAACTTCTTCAATCAGATATGGTATACACTTCAGAACTGAGCGGAATAGATATCCCTGAGACTTCTCTTTAGTTACAGCATCTGGCACAACAAAAGAGTTCTGTAAATAAAATCACTACTTCACACAATGTAGAGGGGCAGTTCAATCTCACAAACCAAAAGATATTTCTTAGGGGATGAATGAACGTAAACGTGGCTAGTTTATGGGGTATCAAACCTAAAAAGTGTGTATGATGAATAGATTTGGTGCTATGATTTTACATTGTAAACCATAGACATGGCACAAAGCAGGTATAAAGGCAAGCAGCAATTAGCAGAGACAAATGAGTGACCGGTGAATGGAAGACTTTAAAGCTGTGAATTTAGATATGAGTAACCAAAGTTTAATATGTCAATCTTGCAGCATTAAATGGAATAAGAAAATTGAACATCCACACATACTTACTGAGACAGATTAATGCAATTAGATGCAATACCCACACATACTTCTGGCATTCATACTTCAAGTGGCATACTTTCTCAATACACGAAACAGATAAAAAGGTATATACGTCCATGATGGGGCATCTCTTGCTGTATGTAGTTAATAGAAGCTGACCAAAAAATAACGCATTTTCAACGGGAAAACAATTGAGAAAGGCATCTTAAGGAGGTAACAGTCAAAAACAAGCTAAAGTACAAAATTCTTGAATTAAATTCCACATGTCAGCTGACCTTATCATAAAGATATGCAAGTTAAGTCCCATCAATCTTCAAGAGTATAAGTGCTATTTGTACCGTAGATAATTACCTATAGTGGTCCTTGAAGAAGTAAGAAGAGCCTGGCTATATGTCCTATGACAAGATCTCAAAATTGACTCAATTGCAGCCTTCACTTTTGGGATGAAATGGCCAATACCACGAACTGTCGTATATGCAATAAAGAAAGTCATGAGTTCAGAAAAGCAAGGCCAAACGAATAACAAATGCCAATGAAACCGAGTATATTATCATTACCATGGAGAATTTCCAAGCCAACATGCTGACTGGTCGGAGACATGACAATGGCAAGCAAAGCACGAAGACCAATAACTTTAGCTTCACTTGGACTGTCTTGCTTCAGCAACTCCAATATCATATGGTTCATAGCGAAATCAATGTTATGTTCAGCAATAGTCACACAGAATTCGACGAGCTTATCATGTTGTACATCCTGTGTAAGCATGCCTTTTCTGAGAACTGTAAGGAGCTGTGATGTCACACTGTCTAGGTAATCCCAAACACGATTTGGAGGCTGGGAATCACCATGAACACTCAAGTAGAATCTCAGTACACGATGTAAGCAGTCTAAGGCCATGAATCGATGGTTCTTGTCCTATGAAAAGGATCAATATTATATGTGCGCTGAAAAATCTTCAAAAAGGCAGCCACAACAAGGTTATATTTTTTTGCAATAAAGATTATAATTACAGCTTACCTTCAGATGCTTATACAGTTGTTCCATGTGAGGACCAAAGTTACTGAGAAACACATGTGGATCACCAAGACACAGAAGAAGTGTCACTAAAGGATAGCCAACCTAGAGTTGCAGAACAAATACAAATTAGAGAAACTACGATAATTACAAGAAGGGGGACTATAAATGTAATATTAGCATTTCAATTTCAAAAAAATAAATGTAATATTAGCATTTAAGAGAGGACTCTTCAGTATGTTCTTGTGTTCCTTCTCACATTTTGAGAGAGCAAGACCTCTTTACGTACTAAATCCACATGAAGCTCAGGACAAGCTGAGTGTTTATTATTCATTGGAATTTTTTCCTGGCTAGTATATAAATGTGGTAAGCACTACGCTCTGACCTCTAGATGACAGCTTATACAGTGTCCTGAGCTGAATGAAGGAAACCAAGTATAGCAAATTCCTGCTATTCCCTGGATTCCAATTTGTTCTTGCCAAAATACCAGTGTGTTACAAAAGAAGATCTAATACATGTATCTTGTAGGCCCCTTAATTAACATTCTAGGCACAAACGATATAAAATATCTACAAAGATTTGAGGAAAGAGACAGCAACATCAATGACGAGTCTGACCACAAACCAAAATGTACGAATGTATGTATGCTTTATGGAAAAAGAATGATAAAGAAGCTATCTGGGTCAACAAGCAGGAAGGGGAAACCATCTCACTTGAGAACAAATTTGAGGTACTGTTTGACAGCAAACACAGATTTTTAAATTTTGAGATTCCTCTTTTAAATATTACTCTCTCCGATTCAAATTGTTGGTCTTATTTTCCTTTTTGGTTCGTTTCAAAAAGAATGTTTCTTTCCTCTCTTTTTTTTGGCAATCCTTTAGTTCTAACATTCCACATGGCATGTTTAAGACCACAAGATTAAAGAATATTTTGGTATATTCTACAAATCCTTGGTTTAAGACCACAAATTCAAAAGCCTTGTTTACTTTCTTAAACTCTGCGAAAAATTCAAGACCAGACAAACAAACTGAAACGGAGGGAGTACTAAATAGGTAATTTCAACTATCCTTATGACCAAAATAGAGATTATATTGACAAGTAAAGGTCTATAAAAAGATTTCTATGCTTACAGAGATATGTTTGCTCTGCTTATCCATCCAATGCATGAGCTGTATCCTTATCCGTGCCACAGCTTCATACCATAGAGTTAGCGCAGGATCTACGCTTGAAGGAGGCCATTGACCCTTAACACCATCCGCAAGAGGTGCTAGGATATTGGATAGCATATTGCATAAGGCATGATGAAGTTCGCTTTTTCGTTTGTGAGGAGCACGATTCAAAGGGTTAGCTTTAGCCACAAAGGAAGCTGAAGCATTCAGTCCACCCTCTGTCTTCACCTGGAAATAACATATCATAATGATGCTTCTATGCATATCTATTCAGCAAGAAAAACATGACACATACCCCTAGCTTGAGATAGCGCATTCCATTTATAATACTAAGTGCTTCACTGCGAGCAACATTAGTATCTATACGACGGGTATTGAGTTCCATGAAAAAGCGCTCCGTCACTGAACTAAATCTGTTGACAGACAATGGGAAAACATTAACACTCACATAAACTAACCATGAGGCTGAAAGTCACCTCTTCATTTATTAACATGGTTTGTTGCAAAGATTGTGAATTCAATAATGTCTACAGGGTAAAGATTTATCACAACTGTATGAAAGTAACTTGTTATTTTCACGTGAAACACGCATCAGGGTAAAGTACAGAGTTGATTTCAATTTTTCCTGTTACTTTCCACTTTCTGTTCTATCTGTTGAATAGTGTTTCCAAATTAAGCTATAAATCTCGGTATGAGTAACTATTAACCGATGAAGAGATTGAGTTTGAACACTGGACTACGAAAAATTGGGTTCCCTTTACTTACCTGATCCGAGATAGAGCACCAAGGAGTTGAGCAACTAAGTCTAGAAGAAGCCCCCGCAAATCAACCAACGAAGGATACTCAACCTGGCTAACAACTCTGCAACAGATAAAATTGGTTCAGCATATGGACTTCAAAGTCAATAGTTATTTCATAATTCTAGCATTTGAGTTAAGATTGACAAGGTCGATTAGATAAAAAAATAAAATAATTGAGATTAGATAAACTCTCTTGGCTGTCTAAATAGCCATAGAAACAAAGACATATTTAAACAAAACAAAAGCAACTTTCTTGTAAGTTCAAAATAAAAGCACTCATGTCAGAGTGATAAATATCAGTACATCTGATATGAAAAGGTTTAGATTGCATATCTGTCCTAGCTATCATATTGTAATCCTATAGAAGTCCATTAAAGACCAAATTATATTTTACAGATGGGGAAGGTAATAAATACAATAGAAATACTGCGCTTTCCATTCATACCGTCTCAAGAAACAAAGCAATTATTTTGTTTATATGGTAAATACTTATACAGAAGAACATAAATCATGTTGTTTGGATGTTGTACAAGAACAAGGTTTTGAAAAGAAAAAAAAACATTGGCCTTTTAATATGTTATGGCAGACAAGACCAAAAAAATTAAATAAATTACATAAAATAAAACCCAGGAAGAGGAATGAAAAGCATACTGAGGTTACATTATGGCTCTAGCAAATAAGGATAAACCACAACAGGATAAATGAACTAAAAGGTGGACCAAAGCAGTTGTCAATAACTTATACTATTATTCTGGAAAAAAACAAACAGGAAATCGAGTAGTACCATAAGTTCTGAACTAGCTTTATAACCTACCTGTCTGCATTTATTAGCCAATCGAATACAAAATTCTCAAGCCCAATCCAAAGCTTCTCTGCAGTTCAAGGAGGCACATTAAACTCAACTAGCAGTGGATTAGCTTCCTAGAGAAAGGTAGACTTGGTGAATCTGTAAATCTACCTGTAAGCCCTTCTTGTGGACAACATTCCACAAAGCGAATACACGCAGAACAAAAGATGCACTCCACTGCAAGCTGAACCATGGAAGAACTTACTTTTTTTATAAGGATTTGAGAAATCTAAGAACCATGGAAGAACTTCCTCATGAGCTTAAACAAAGATACTTAAGTTGCTAAACCATACAGAACTTAATCAGATACTTCACAAAAGGAAAATATGCATGTAAAGTACCTATGATATAATACCACTTTGGTATCATTAGGCACGAAATGAATAGTGGCCTAAATGTACATCAGTAATGTCTTCATGCTCATTACTCTGCCAGTTGAGGTAATAATGGCTACTTCTTTTAATACTTCAGTTAGAACAGTTTTGGGTTTATTTTCTTATATTATAAAAACAATCTCTTCCTTTCTGGTTTCTTCCAACTTCCTGCAGCCAACTGCATGAGGTTCTCTCTCTCTTCATATATATATATATGTATATATAAGGTCAACTGTATGAGGTTCTCCAGTTTTATCGAGTCCCAAAAGGAAGCTAACTCATGAGGTTCTATACTTGGAAAGTTAAGTTTCTCTTAAAGTGAGAGGATGGCTATTTTGCCTGGAAATATTTTGAGCTGCATAGCTGTGTTGTAATTTCAGCCTACCAGATGTGTGATTTAAAAGAAGTGACTCCCATAGTTCCATTCTTTTGCTTTTCCATAGATTGCGTGATAAGTCATTTTCAATCAATTTGTTCAATAACCAGAAAATGGAAGTGCAGAGGAACAATCTCATAGCAACTTCCATGCTAGAGATGTGAATGAGGGAAGAAGTCATGGACTTCCTTTTCAAAAAAGGAGTCACAGACAAGAGAGTTGGTAGATTAACAAACCTTTCTCTGAAATGTTGATGCATCATTTGCACCTTTGGGAGATTCGCTGCAACCAACCATAGTACATCAGATTCAAAGCATTGAAAATTTCTCTACTGTAGTATACACATTATTGCAGTGTAATCCCATCACATTAACAAAGCTTCATCAGAAATAAAAATAGATTGATGGCATGGCAATTTTCATGATAGATTTGTACGTTCTATGCGTCCCCTGGATCTCAATCAATGAACTACACCACTTCATAAAAGAAGACAATAAGAGTGATAATTTCAGAAAGAGCAAGGTTTCTTTATTTAACAAAAAAAACACTTATCACATGTAAAATCTCCCCATGGTCACCTCAAGCCAAAAATGGTAAGTGAAGGCCCCAGCTATTAGAGGTCGTCCATATTCAAGAACAGTAGCAGAAAATGCAATTGCTCGCGTGGCAGCTAATCTCCTCTATTTTCCCTTGTCCTAGTTCTACTTTTTCAAAACTGTAACATACTTATCCAGTCCCAGATTAACTAGAAAGAAATGAAACTATGTATAACTATTATTCCGCCATCCCATTTTACCTGGACACGCAGTTTAAGATGTTAATTTAGTTTATTTTTATAAGTGGTAGTGGATGAATATAGTAAAATAATGGTTGAAAAACTGGGTATTTTGTTGTTGCTGTAATGGTTGAAAACTAGCTTGGACAAAAAAAGATCATATCAAATCTTAAATGTTAATAGCTAAAAGAATTTGAATTGCTGAAAGTTGTGAAAGTTGTATAAAATAGTAGTATTATGATTGGAATTGGAATGATGGCAAACATTTGAGATTTCCCAAAATAAAAAGAAATGTTTATATTGGGAAGTTAGGAGTAATTAACAAGCTAGTGAATAATTTACCATGGTTTATCATGTATGTGAATTCTCATACAGCACATGTAAGGGGAACAACTGTACAATATATATTTACAAAATGGATCTGCTAGCACAACTGTATGAACTATGAAGGGCAAATTTTCTTTCACCAAAATGAACTTGCATTAATTGGCAGCGGAATGATGAAAAATACACTTTGACTTAACACATAAATGAAAACCATGTGCCATGATTAGGATAAATTGTAACTGAAAATGTGCACCTTTCTCTCCATCTTAGAAGGGCCTCCAGGAGAGGAACAGGTGTGTGGCGTGCAACCATAGCCAATGAATCCAGTACTTGCTCATAGGCTGGATCAGATGGCCGAAGGTACTGTCCATCCTGTACTTCGTCAAGTGAGAAATTTCAGACAAAGTTGAAGAATCCAAGTCAAAAGAAAATTAATCACAAACACCTATCAGGAAAAAAATAATTTAAAAAAGAAAATTAAGCAAAAAAAACAACTTGTTTTTGCATAATCCAGAACCAAACTAATGAATGTAAAGCACGTAAACAACAAAAATATTCCGCTCCACCTCATCTTAAGTAGACTATGCTTGTCGTTTTCCCTTTGTGGGCTTAGAGGACCAACTTAAGCCAAGGGCGGAGCCAGGGTACCGTAAGTGGGTTCATTGTCAAAAAACTACACTATATATATATAAGGTCAAAAATATTTTTTTATATATATATAGTAGATGTTGAATCCACTTAGTCTCTTTGTGTGTTTTCCTCCTTATATTCCCCCTTAGTAAAAGCATACCATGTTTCTCCTTTCCACACTTGAGAGCTAGAGGCAGCATAAAAGGGTCTTCCTCAGAACAAATTCTAAGGCGCTTGCATTAATCACTCTCGGGGGAGTTTATCTTTTGTCTAAGCCAGCATAGAATGGAAGAATATGACTCCAAAATCCATCTTGAACTTTCTCTTAGTGTTACAGGAACTATGCTGCAGACTAATATGACAAGCATTTTGCAAATATCTTTCTTGACAAGAAGTTAAGAATCAAAATCACAGTACATCACAAAAATACAAATAATCCCCAAAATGGTATCAACACATGAAAATAGAGAAAACTTTTGGTTAAAGAGTACCTGAGCTTGAGCGGTTTCAATGCGACGCCTGGCAAGCGGAAGGAACCTCTGAAGCAACGCGTCAACAATCAGCTTAGCTGCACTCCCAGCCTTCATTTCTTTTTACTTTCGTTCTCTCGATCTTACACCACTTTGATGCAACTGCAAACTTCAGATTTCATATCTAGTAGAAAAATGTCCACTTCTTACTTGCGCGTGATCCCAATTCAGATTGAAGGACTTCGAAATTTCACTCAACCAACTACCCCTCGATCCCAAGCTAATTTGAGTCAAGTACGTGAATTCGAAATGCAAAGTATAAATTAGGGTTCATCCAGATACTATTATCATGCTAAATTCAGCCAATTTGTTACAAAGAGAAATAGAGGGTGATAAGGACTAACCGAAGAGAGATTGTACCGGAATCCGGCTACTTGAAAATTCAGCGGCGAGTGAATAATCCCTCTTCATCTTCAAATTTAGTCATTGATATTGTTTTCCAGTTTTTATTTCTGCTGCATCGCCCTCCTGTCTGCTGCTGATTTCTTATTTGGTAGTAAAACAAAAAAGGAACCGGCTTCAATGCGTTTCACTGCCGGTTCATTACTGCAGTTTTCTTGCTCTGATGGTTGGATTTTAGCTGTAGACCGGTAACATGACCCACTCAGACCAGTGCTCTCTTCGTTGTCGTCAATATCGTCAGACTACTTTTAAAATCTTTTCTTTTTAAGAATTTGCTGACTCTTTAGAACTCAGGCCCATTTATTTGTCTTGAAAGATTGAGGAATTTTATTTGAACGCTGTTATTAATTTATATTTACTAGATAATCTACCCGCTAAATAATATTTTTAAGCTTTTGAACAATCTTTTCAATAATCGACGGTTATAAAATAAAATAAAAAATTGGAGGTTTTTAGAACATTTCAACAGAAATTAAATGATTTGACATTATCACATATCTCAAGAATTGTAAATATATAATTAATGATTAAAAATATCTTGATATCTAGTCATTTTTATCTTTTACATAATTTATCATCATATATGTTTGATGATATAACTGTCTTGTTAAAATTGAGTGATGTTTTTATGTAGCGATTAAACATCACTTTTTCTATTTTTTTGTACATGAAAAATATAGAATCTGATAATTTTATGGTTAGAATAACTCCTTGTGGGGGAAAAAAAATTATGTGAAAGTTTTTGATAATCAATATTAGTTATAAATAAGTTAAAAATGTACACCACAACAACATAAATAATTTTTTTAGAGACAATCTACTTGTTTGAGGTCAAACATTCACCACTTTTCGTTATTGTTACTTTGTTACTCTAACAAATTTTATAGAATGAGAAAAATAAATTTGAAACAACAGCAAAATAATATTGTTGACCCTTTTAGAAATTCATTCTTCATTAAACTGCTGCTCTAAAGGTCCTTCTAGATGCTTCATCAAGCAACTTTACGATTTTTTCAGAAATATGTATATATAATTGTTGAATTATGAAAGTACAAGTAGATCAAAATGTTGGATTCTAGACTCATGTTAAATAAATATTCTCGAACATTAAAAAATTAATAATGAGTCTAACCTAGATAACTCAAACGCTCAGCAATGACTTGGGACATGAAGGACAACAAATCTATGTTAATAGACATATCTTTTGTAGTTTAAGATATTACTTTTATTTAGAGTAGGTTTTGTTTCATATTGTTCAAATTAAGTTTGCCGAAAATAGACATAACTCACACAAAAAATATTTAGAAGAGTCGAATAAGAAGGAAAAAAAGAAAAACATTAAAAGGACGAAAAGCTTTGTCCAAGTGAGATCATATACATACCAAACGAAAAATAATCAATACAATTTTAAGGAAACAACAAAACAACGATAAAAAACATACATTAAAGGGAGTAAACTATGAGATATCCAATGATGATAACAAATCATTCTAACCAGAAAAGTTCCTATGTTTTGAAATAACATACCTTAAAAAACTGACTAACACTTCAATCAACTTTCAATCCTTAAAGTACTCGTAATATCCATTGATAAAATTTAGTAAAAATAAATAAAAACAAAAAAATATGGGCATGCAAAGTTAATAACTCTCAGAAGATTTTCTAAAGAACACAAAATCGCATCCTTGTATGTGAATGAATGACGTTGTTGATGAAGAAATTAGAGATTTGTAGGGGCTTTTTTTACCGTACCTTCAACAATTTCAGTAGAGAAAACTTGCTTGAATACTCAATTAACGTTTGTTATTTAATCTGTACTAACAAATATTTATAACAATAACTTTGCATAAACATAAACAACAAAGTTTAAAGCATGTACTCAAAAACAACAATTAATAATATAAGCATAAATTAATGATTGTAAAAAACATATCAGGATCTTCAAATATAGAATGAAATAAAATGAAAAAAATCGAGCCCATGGAATGCACAGTGTCCCCTTAAGGAAATTATTCCTCTCTAGTACCCGATGTTTAAAGGAATAGATCCTCTCAAGATAGAACGATTCTATTCAGCAGTGTATTGATGCAACAACAATGGTGTCAGTGAGTCATTCAACAGGAGCAAAATACACAAATATTTAATTGTCCAGAAGATGAAGAAGAAGTTCAAATTTTTCGTTGTTTTAAAATGAGAGGAAAGTCCTCTATTTATAGACAACAAAGGGTAGTGTGAACAAATGATTATTGTGTCCTATCGGAAATGTTACAACTCTTTGGAAAAGTTACAACCCTTCGGAAAGGTCACAACCTTTTATAAAAGTCACAACTTTTCATAAAAGTGGCAACTTTTCATAAAAATCACAACTTTTCATGAAAGGGGAAGACTAGTTTTGGAAATAAAATAAATTAAAAGGGAATCATGGTTTATGGTGGCGCCACGTAGGCGAGCCTAGGATTCCATTTTATATATATATATATATATATATATATATATATATGATTTTTAAATGTTTTGCATACTTAATTTACTTCAAAATAACTCTTTTTAATATACTACTCCCTCTATTTCATATTAAGTTTCAGTAAATTTTTGGACTTTTTTTATAGTTCGAAATTATTGATTTGTTCAAAGTTTAATATAGATATTTGAATTTTTTTTCATATTTGTCCTTTGAAATTTGATATTTTCTAAGAGATAAATTGTTCTACTTACAAAATTATATTTATGATTTACAAACAATAAGTATATATGCATTACCTTATACATTTAATTAATATGGAATAAATGAATTAATATTTAAATTAGGCATAACTTACATTTATGAATGAAGTTTAGAACTTCCCACAAAAAATAATAGTTGAACTCAGTAGTATAAGCATAAAATTTAGATAAAGATAACTCAACTTCGAGTCTTCAATCATATATTTCTGAAATTCTTTCATATGAATGTTAAATACCATAAGTCTGAAGTTATTATGAAGTGGGTAGACTTGCATATTATTCAACAAATTGTATATATGATTAAAGTAGTGATCCCAAAATATAATGTATGTTCAATCGTCAAATTAAAATATTGAATATATATATATATATATATATATATTTGAATATCAATATGGATAGTAAAAGTATTTGTTATGATACTTAATATCTAGAAAATAAATATACACTTATTTCTTTTAATATTTGAATAAATAAAACTTATTTTAATTAAAATTTACTCAAATAAATATAAAATTTGAATAAAATATTAACTAAATTAATATTACATTAATAAAGATATTGGGA
The DNA here is from genome assembly GCA_029582245.1 of Solanum etuberosum. Classification (NCBI taxonomy): domain Eukaryota; kingdom Viridiplantae; phylum Streptophyta; class Magnoliopsida; order Solanales; family Solanaceae; genus Solanum; species Solanum etuberosum. Next base: position 41,799 of record JAJONR010005356.1, on the reverse strand, counting down.
AGGAGGGGGGATTATAAGATGATTTATGATTGTAATTAGTCAAAAATTAATACTTTTTTCAGGTGACAATTGTCAATAGTAATAACTGTTGGTGGTTAATAATAAATCAATAATAGCGTTTGATGATAATAATTGGTGATGGAAATTAATAACTAATAATTATGATGAATGTTGATTATAGACAAAATGTGCTAGTGAGTGTTTATGATCAGGACTAGTGATAAATGATATTGATGATAGTATATAGCGATCGATATTGGGATATTTGATTATAATAATTGACAACTATTATAATTGAGAACAAGTATATGAGTGGTGAATGGTGATGAACGGTGAGGTTAGCTAATAAAAAAAATAGAGCAGTAATAAAATATCCTCTTTGCATAAGCCGTAAAGTGAGTTTTTGGCTAAAATCATCCCTCAAGTATAACCCAAACGTAGGGTACATCCTTATGGTATAATAGTGAACAAAAAATATCCTTCTACTATCCCAAAACTTGCATAAACATCCTTTTTGTTAAATACTGTTAAAAACTAACGGAAAGAAAAACATGTGCTAAGCACATGACTTTCCCCCCAAAATCTCCATATACTGTAAATTGATTTCTTCATCTTTATAAACAATAGCTCACAAGAATTCCGGACTCTTCTTTCATACTTTTGTACAGAAAAATAATTTGCTCTGTCTCACTTTCAGTTTAAAACCTTCAGCAATGCGTCCCTAATTGAGGGTTGAAATTGACTGCTCATATAACTGATCACTGCTCTCAAATTTTTGGAAGAAGCTAATAGCACTCGACAATTTAGAAAATGCGCAGTCGTTGGCAATTCTGGAGACCTCTTGAGAAGCAATTTGGAGAGGAAATTAGCGATAATGATGCAGTTATATGAGACAATAAGGCTCATGTTAGTAAGAAATACACCAAGCATGTTGGCCTGGAGGTTGATTTTTGCTTAGTTGTGCGAGGTGCCGCGATTTCTCAACGGTCGGTAAGGTGCTTATAATTAAAAGTGTCATTCTAGAGACTTCAATGCAATGATAACGAAAATTCGGAATCTCTATTCCTAGCTATCGTATAATGCAGAGGTGCCAAAGGAATTGGATGAAATCAATAGAATTAGCACTTTTCATGTGCGACATTGTTGACATTTATAATTTTACTGTTGATCCTAGTTAAACAGAATGGACTCCATACTTTTCTACACCAAGAAAATGGCACAACCCACTTCCAGGAAGGGCATATTACCAACTCTTAGAATGCCTTGGAGTCATACATATTCATTCTCCTATGCAAGCAAAGAGGAAGCGAGACTAGCCTAATGTGCCTAGTTGAGAAATGATAAACAACGCTCATAGAAATGCATTGCGTTTGAAAAAAGAAGTAAGCCGACAAGACGAAAAGAGAGAAGATGAGAATTTGGAGTTGTAGTCGTTTTATGTTGTATCAGTCTCGCTTTGAGCTTTTCGTATTAAACATATCTTGTGTGTTTGTCAAGCGCAATGATAAAACGATTAAAACCAGCAATGATAAAAGCATTTATTTTTTCTTTTTTTTCCACCTTGAGCATTTTAACACTTCAAACCAGCAAAAAGGCTAATATTTCACCTGAGAAATAGGACCAAAACTTGCACAAAAAACACACACTCAAGAAAACATCAAGGCAGCTAAAAAACAAGAAAAAATGATAAAACGATTAAAAACTGGTAAATCAGTACAAAAATAACATAAAAATCAGCAAAACAATACCAAACTAGCCAAAAACAACAACACAATAGAAAAAAAACAGCAAAAAAGTTGATAAACCAATATATAAACAACAAGAAAATCAGCAAAACAATACCAAACTAGCATAAAACAGCAAAAACAAACAGCAATACAACAGAAAAATTGGTAAACCAATAGTAAACAATAATTTTTTTGGCAAAACATAAGAAAAACAACATGAAAAGACAAGCAAAACAATAGAAAAACCAATTAAAATAAGTAGAAACAGAGTCTACTACCATTCAATTAACAGAATAAGTAAATGAACAGCAAAAACCAGTCGCATGTCATCAGTGATACACAAGAACAAAAAAAACTCAATAAATCAAAAAGAAGTATTTTCTTCAATCGTTCCTGCCGTTTTGAGATGTCTGGAAAATGTAACTTTGATGGCCGACTTGAGATTTATCTTTTCTAACCTGAAATAAGAAATTAAAATATTACATATTTGCATTTGTATACTATATTAAAAAACTTAAATAATTGAAATTTAGATGAGAATATTTGAACACTCTTACAGGTAGCTTTTCCATATTATGATAACTTGATGCTCTCTCGATCATGATGGAGTCCAAACTACAAGGGTAGTCCGATGGATGAATTTCAACGGCATCAGATGAAGGAGTGCAAGTTCTACTATTATGGCTAGGCCTACCACATTTCTTACAATGAACTGATTTTTGTTTCCTTTTTAACTTTATCCTGCTAGCTCCTGGCTCATCATCTTCTTTCTTTCTTAATTTTTGTTTCTTCCCTTTCTTTGTCTTCTTCAAGTATAAAGGTGGTAATAGTGGAGGACTCTGTGACTTCGGCCATAAATCAGGACCATTCAAAGGCAATATCGGAACTTCATAAATTTTTTGACATGTCTCGACCTTGTAACAATCATCGACATAGTTTAAAACTTCATCATTTTTCAACCAAATAGATGATATAGTATGCTTACAAGGGATACCCGAAAGTTCCCACTGCCTACAACTACATGTCCGGTTATATAAATCAACAGCCCAAATATCACCTTCAACAGGTCCAATCACTTCATAGTTCCACATATTCGACTTTTTAGGAATATAAGTGGCAGCATCCTCCATAATTTTAGTCAACTTCTTCTTAATAGTAGGACAAATATCAACCAAATTCCACTTTTCAGCTTTCTCCCTATTTGAGTTAATTCTTGTCATGAGCAAATGCCTAATGGTCTCCAAAAGTTTAATAATTGGTTTATCTCTCGCATCAAGAATAAATTTATTAAACACCTCACATTGATTGTTCAAAAGAATGTCACACTTCGGAAGCGGAGAGAAATGTGATCTTGACCATTCACTAGGCAATTTAGTAGAAAGCCATGCATAAGCATCTCTATCTAACTCAAACAAGTCAGCCATAGAAGCATCAAACCTGTCAATAGTTGTTGCTAAAGCTGCCTTCCAAAGAGCATTTTTTAATGCCATTCCACAGAACCCAGCTTTCTTGAAATTGCTATGCAAGTGTCGCACACAAAATCTATGAGAAACACCAGGCAACACTAATTCAAAAGCTTCAAGAAGTCCCTTTTGCTTATCTGACATAAAAGTCCACAAGTATTGCTTTTCAATTTCAAGATCATTCATTGAATATGTTAAAAACCAACGCCATGTTTCCTTATTTTCCTTCTCAACTATTGCATAAGCTATTGGAAAGATGTTGTTATTTCCATCCAAAGTAACTGCTGATAATAACTGTGCTCCATACATGGTGGCCTTCAACCAACAGCCATCGATCCCAACAATCTTCCTACAACCAGCCTTGAATCCTACTTTACATGCTGCAAAACAAATATAAAACCTCTGAAATCTCATCAACTTGTTAGGTATCTCATTGGGAGTTACTTTCAGGAAAACGGAAGTCCCAAGATTGGTTCGAACAATTTCATTGCAATAATTCCACAATATACTAAATTGAACGTTTATATCTCCATCGATCATTGCAATAGCCTTTTCTTTTGCCCTTCTTGCTTGATGCATACTTACATGTAGCCGTAATTCCCTACTCAATGTATTTCTAAATTCTGATGTTTTCCAATTTTTATTTGATCTAACTCTATCAACATACCTCCTTGCAATCCAACTGGAAGTGATATTTTTTTTGTTATAATTCCACCCAAAATAAGTATGCTTGGGGACAAATGTCTTTATTTGAAAAGATTGTCCCTTTGCATCGGTGAACCCAATATCTTCCAGTTACATCCATTTTTTCTGCATTTGGCCCTTGCTCTTTCTTGTCATCTTTGATCCACTCAATTGACTTTCCTATTTTGGCTTGATTTGCAATCACAGCTTCTTTGAATTCTTTCTTGTTACCGAATATCATTCCCAACTCCAAATTGGGATTAAGGGCATCCGTTTTTGGATTGTGCTTCGGAAAGTTAGAATCTTCATTTTCAGAATTGCAATCACTATTTAAACTCCCTATATCATCAGAATCTACACAATCTGAATCACCCCCACATTCTGCATCTCTTCATTTACATAATCTTGATTTTCATTATTTTTCTCATGTCTCTGATTTATATTGATCCCAAAAGATTCAGCAGAAGGATCAATATATTTAGAAAATAATATATCATCTTCCTCTAATGAATAATCAAAATCTTCAAAATCATCATCATGAGAATCATCACTATTTGCTTCTGTATCACTTATTGGCAAAGAATCCATTCCCGTCTTCTCGCAATGTTGATGATCATCATGATAGAAATTCAAATGCTCAAAATATATCTCAATCACCCTGTCCTTTGGAATGCAAGTAGCGAGTTTAGCTACTTCAATGTTGCTACTAACTAACCGAACCTTATAAAGGGTTAAACCATACTTGTGCCAGAACACCGCAGGCTCCTTCTCATAACCACATTGTTCGGCCATATTTTAAAAATCTGATAAGCTTATCATTGTTCTGTTTACATAGTCAAAAAATTCGACTTTTTCCACCTATGTAGCCTCTTGTCGGACCACGCACAAATGATCCGCCGTGATGTACTTTAATTGTGAAAAAGGATGCCTCAGAAATAGGATCTACACAAATATAGAACGCGTTCTCATATATATATATATATATAATATGAAATATATAAAGCCAAGAATGAAGTACAAGTTCAATAAAACTAATATCATAACATGTATACGTTACTGAAAAATCTGTTATATATGATATTAACAAATGCTTAAAGGTTTTGAGTATCAACAATACCATAGTTGGGTGTGACTGATCTGTTAGTTAAACTTCGAGCCAACATTCTTCGTATTGTTTCTTGTTCCTCAACCTACAAAATCTGATGTTTTTGAGAATGAAAACGATGTTTAGTTTGAGAAATAACAAAAATACTACAGTAATGATAAAACCAAAACTTCTTCAATGACTATTTCTTTTACCTTGTTTGTGAGGCAAGGGAAGAGGAGATAGAAAATAACCGTAGCTTCAGTTCTTCTGTTGAAAAAGAACTTGTCTGGTTGCTCAAGTTCAGAAGAAGATGAAGTTTTGTTTTTGGAAGTTGATCGGGCAGGATTTGGGAGGAAATCAATCGTACAGTAAATGGCGATTTGGGGGAAGTCATGTGCTTGGCACATGTTTTTCTTTCCGTTGGTTTTAACAGTATTTAACAAAAAGGATGCTTATGCAAGTTTTGGGATAGTAGAAGAATGTTTTTTGTTCATTATTATACCATAAGGATGTAATCTAAATTTGGGTTATACTTGAGGAATGAATTTAGCCAAAAACTCGCCGTAAAGTAGTATTTGTGAAAGAAAAAAAAAGAGCAAACTTAATGATTGAGATCTCAATTATTCTAAGATTCATTATAAAAAATTAAATAACATAATATTTAAAATACAAATAATTATTAGTCAAATTATCATTAATGCAAAATATTGCCTGCATACTATAGAATTTACCTTTTACAAATGAGATGCATGCAAAGATTTATAGAGAATTTTCTTGCAAAATATAATTTAATAAAATAAACCCTTCTCAAGGGAGTGCCACGTAAAAATGGGTATAAATCCGTCTTGGATGCTTTAGACCCGTATCCGGAGGGCTTCAAGATTTGGGTCCAATTTCTCCACCTCCTTCTTGCTGTTCCTTCCCGTCTTCGATTCTCCTCCACCTTCCTCCTTGCCACTAAGTTCACTCTCCCGTCTTAGAATGACGACTGACATGAACCCGCCGCCGCCCCGGAACGAAGTTTCGACCTCAACCTCTACTCGGACTTCAATGAAACCCCCACCTCCAAAATTTCTAAGCAACTCGGACTCCGATACATCGAAACAATTCGATCAAGAGAAGTCCCAATCACAACCGGTTATTTCTCAAAGCGGTGCAGAACCTACTGAAAGTTTCAATGCTCAAGAAGACTCCAGCTTGAGCTTAATGAAACCCCCACCTCCAAAATTTCTTAGCCAGTCGAACTCAGATTCATCCACACTCGATGAAGAGAAGTCCCAATTAAAACCGGTTATTTCTAAAAGCGGTGCTGAACCTGATGAAAGTGCCAATTCTCAAGATGACTCCAGCTCGAGCTCCGTGTCCCAAAGTACAGACACCAATGAAGTCAAGAAGCAAGAACAACGATCAGCTGCTTCGGTTCCGTACACGATTCCAACATGGAGTGGGCGTCCGTGTCATCAGTTTTATCTTGAAGTGCTTAAAGATGGATCCATCATTGATAAATTTGATGTGTATGTGTCTGCAAACTTCAATGCAATTGATGTTTAGTTCCTCATAAGCTTATTCTTCTGTTGTGCTGGTTTTTAAGTACCACTTTTGGTACACAATCAAATGAATTGATAAGGCAGAAATTTTATTGTGTCCTCCAGTTAGAAGTTCTAGGAATATATTGACTAAAACAAAATAAGTACTGTCCTTGATTATCACATTAAGTTTTTTTTTAGTAGTATTTATATTTTTGGTGCAATTGCCTAGTGTTTAGTTTATTGGTTTGAAATTGTCTATCTATTGCTAGAAGCTACGTGTAAGGGTTACTGAGATTTCTAATCAAGTGCTATCTTATTTGTAGTTACCTACAAATGAAATTGTACAAGTTTAATTTTTTATAGTTATAACATTCTGTACGGGTTTCTGTAGCTCTCTTACTGTCCGTGCCTCTCATATGAAGAGGACGTCCCATTTGCATTGTCTCTGAAATTCTGCAAGGCTCCATTTTTTGTATCAGTTGCTGGGATTTTATTTTATTTAATGAAATCTATCACCTTTTACTGTTATCCAGGCACAAGAAGGGGGCATACATGTTTGGGCGTGTTGATCTTTGCGATTTTGTCCTTGAACACCCAACCATATCTCGCTTTCATGCTGGTAATGCTTCTTTACTTCTATTAGTGGTATTTATGTGACTAACTTTGTTCTACCAACCTTTTGTTTCCTTATATCGTTGTGATGTTGTGCTATATGGATATTCTTGGTGTAATGAACACAATTCATTTGCGAGTATTTGTTCAGTTTTCTTAAAAAAGATTTTTGATTGGCATTGAATATGTAATCACCATCTCTTTGCAGTTTTGCAGTTCAAGGGAAACGGCGATGCTTATGTTTATGACCTTGGTAGTACACATGGGACATTTATTAATAAAAAAGAGGTACTTTAACATATCATTTTATACCTACCCGTTACTCCAGTTAACTCAGAATATATAACAGATGAGGAGGTTCAATTAATCAATTGCATGCCTTCAGTTTACACATCATGCAATTATAGAGTTGTCCGTTCTATCCTCTGCCCATAATTGATAACTACTCCTTTATTTTTCTTTCATCACTTACATGTTACTGTCAAGATTCTTATTTCCACCCTTGTCATTTGTTATGGTGTGATTTCATTTTTCAAATCAGTAAAGAACATATATACTAATGGCTTGCCCATTTGCAAACTATTAGGTCAAGAAGAGAGTTTTTGTGGAGCTCCATGTTGGTGATGTCCTTCGATTTGGACAGTAAGTTATTAACTCCAGCTCGTTGACTCTCCGTAAAAGAAAAATGGCACTCTATGTTGTTATCTATCTGATAGGATTGTAGTTAAAATCATGTATATTTGAGATCCTAGGATAGACTACATTCATAATTGCTGGTTGCCTCATTCTGATATTATGATCCCGTAGTTCCACTGAGAGCCCTTCCATTTTTTTTTAAGTATAAAATTTCATCATTCAGAATGAGAAGGCAAGTTATATGAAAAGATTTTAAGACCAACAATGTAATAAAACGATGAAGGTTGGGCCTTTAGGATGCAACATTTTCACAAGAAGAGTGTCCTAGAAGTACAAAGGCTATGTTGGAGGCACAATCATACAAAATTGCACAAGATTAAAAATGATCATGCTTGGAAGGAGATGCAAAATGTGTACACTGAGGATAAAATGAAGTAGTTCATCTTCAATGGTTTGACCATGTCTTATGTTGATTTGGTCAATAGGTGCAACTATATAATAATTGATGGTGTTAAAGGGGTACAAGGTAGATCTTTTTTTTTATGAAGAGGATACGAGGTAGACCATTTTTTTCTGACGAAGGGGGTACATGGTAGACCTTTTGATCGGGAGTGTACAAGGTAGAAAAAATTGCATGGAGGGAGATTGTTTCAAAAGACCTACAATATCTCAGATTCAATGTGCATGTAGCTAAAAAAGAGCACAATGGTAGCAAAATATCTATATAGGTGGTACAAGCTAGTGGACTATACTTACAGGGAGGTATGCAACATGTACATCTTCAACTTCAAGATTGCAATTTCCCCTATCACTTATAAAATTGTTTACCTTATCAAATAACATCTTCAGGACTGGAACACTACGTTTCCCTTATGTGGTGTCTCCAGCTGATAGTTGCCCAAGCTTCTGGCTAATTTATGTGTGATGGGTCGTGAATAAGGATATGCCGTAGATTTGTTTTTGATAAGGGTGTGAACCCCTTTGTTTATAAGATTCTTGACATGCCATGTCTATGTTAAATTCTATGTTTTAACCAGTGTTATCAAAGGCGAAAAACGCAAAAAAAACTCTAAGGTTCGTTGGGGCTTTAAGCGCAAAGCGCAAATTAAGCATGGACTTTAATGAAAAAATGTGCAAAGAGAGAAAAAATACAAATATATATGTTTAGTCCAAGACTAATAATTATAAACATGAATGACAAATATATGAATCAAGAAATTGAAAAAAGATTAAGAAAAGTGAAATATTAATTGTTGAGTGTCACCAATTCAGAAGAGGCTCATTGACAAGGAAAAATATGTCTTAGAATCTTGATGACGACATTGAAGCACACATGAAGCGAGGCGAAATGCTCATCACGTTTTGAGCCCCGCTTCAGGGCTTAAGCGAGGCGAAATGCTCATCACGTTTTGAGCCCCGCTTCAGGGCTTAAGCGCGCCTTTTACAACACTGGTTTTAACATAGATCCTTCATTATGAAAAAAAATGTTATAACATAGATCCTTGATGGAAGAAACTTATGTGGCCCTCCGATCTATTGGCACAATGCCATCACCAATTCACCTTGTTACCAATGCATCGAAGAGACTTTTATATGTGTGTAAGCAAAAACACTAGGTGATATTTCCCCATCTGTCTTAGCCTTGGTGGACAAAGTTACCTGGTACCTGTTGCTGGTGGGAGGTCGCAGGTATCACACGGTATTAGTTGAGACGCGTGCAAGTTGGCCCGATCACCATGGTTATAAAAAAAACTATTATATGTGTGTATGTTGTGTGATTGTTAAAACACATCCTACCTGCAAGTATATTTGTGAGTGGGGCCTGAGAAATAATGGAGTATTCTTTCTGAAGTCTTTTTTGAAAAACTTTTGGTTAGGGAGGAGGTTGCTTTTCCATGTAATGCAATATGTGTTCCAAGTGTGTTGAGAAAGGTGTGTTTCTTCACTTGGCTAGCCACTACGGGGTTGACTTTGATAGCGGAAAATCTAAGAAAGCAGAAAGTGTATGCGTCAGTTGGTGTTACATGTGTAAGGAGGCGGGCACGGACGTAGATCATCTTCTTTTATATTGTGGCCTACCATGAGATGATGGTGGGATATGTTTAAGTGGTTTGGCACTCCTTGTGGACTATGACAAAAAAAAACTGCGAAAGAATTGATGTTCAGTTGGAAGCGAGAGAAGGAATAGAAGACGACGGGCTTGGAACGTGATTCTGCTTGCGTTAATGTGGGTAGTTTGGAGAGAGAAATAGGAGAGAGCTTTTAAAGGAGGAGAGTTGAGTGTCTTTCTGTTGAGGAGTTGTTGTGCTCCCTTATTTTCTTTTGGTGTAAACAAAAAGCTCCTTGTTGTATAGATGATTGGGTGGAGTTTGTGGAGAATCATAGTTTGTAGGTTCCTTACCTTTTGGTATACCACTTGTATACAGTCAGTTTGTCCATGTTTATGAATGAAAATACATTTACTTGATAAAAAAAGAAGTATATTTTGCCTTGGGTGCCAGCAAACAGGCCACTCTGAATATTTCTTTCTGCATGAATTGAATTATTTGAGCTAGGCATGAAGTAGAGGGATGTCACAGTTAGGCCTCCCAGCCGGTAGATTGATTTCCAACGAACTTATTTCTAGATGGATGATACAACTATCGCTAAATGACATTGTTTCCTTTACATTCTCTACCTATCTCTGTTGTACATCCTCGTCGAATCCAGTAAAAAGTCCTTGTCAAATCCATATGCAATCTTCCCTTAGAACATAGATCTTTTCTTCTTTTATTTGTGAAACCAGTATTCAGTAAAATTTTCTACTCTTCTCCTTGTATTGGTTTTTCATGTTCTCTATATAGGCATGGTTACTCTTTAAAGGTCTTTTCTATGCTTTATCATCTTGATTGGAATAAATAAGTTTTTTACTCAGGGTGTTATAATGTTTTGGCATTTTTCTAATGTTCTTCACTTTATACAGATCGTCACGATTATACATATTTCAAGGACCAACTGACTTGATGCCGCCGGTATGACAGTTGTGCTATTGCAATTCCAGAAATACTAATTACTTTTGTAATGACAATGGAATGATATTAACTCCTATTTATTCATTATCTATGTCAGTCACACCAAATGTTCTGTGGATACAAGCTATTTAATGCCCTTGATCGGATAGTTGTTCTTATTTAAAAGTAAAAAAATAGAGTTCTTTTTATTTCCTTAAAAAAATTTATACAGCTACGCGTGCTTGTCTTGGCAATGCAATATAGCATTATTCATCAAAAACCTTTTGGAATTGATTAACAGAACAGATGACACGTATTCAACAAATCGAAGGGCAAAATAAAATAAACAGAATACTTTTATTAGAATTAACTAGTTTCAAATGCATTAGTTTGTTTTTATGTTGTAGGAAGCTGACCTGAAGAGGGTAAGACAAGCGAAGATCCGGGAAGAGATGCATGACATGGAAGCATCACTTCACCGTGCAAAACTGGAAGCATCTCGTGCAGATGGGATTTCATGGGGAATGCGTGATGATGCTATCAAGGAGAACGAGGTCAGTTTATGTGTCTCATTTTCCTTAGGGTATTTGCCGAATGATACATTGCTTGTTGGGTAACAGTTATTTGAGTTACTCTAGGATATGTTCACCTACACATCAACAAATTTCTCACCGGCAAGGCTTTTAGTGTTAGTTTTCTCTGTTTTTTCCGAATGTTCCCTCTCTGTAGACTGTTGGACAGCTTAGATCTCTGCAGAGGTGCAGAGCCCAATCCCCAACCTGCCGTTCTTTTTTCTTGAAAGAAATTCTGTGTATTAAAGATATTCAGCTACACCTTTGACAATGTAAATACACGCAGTTGACTCCATAATAAGTGATATTGTCCAGGGAATTAAAGAGTCATAGGTTGTGCAAGTAGCTGTCTGCTTTGGTTGCTTTCACCTGCTATAGATGAGTTAAACTCTTTTTCAGAGGGTTGATCCCTTGCACACTGCAGTCATCCTTTCCTGCTATTATTCATTCAATATTTTAAATTCTTGTAGCATGTGATGGAATCCTGATAGAGTGCTATCCGAATTGATTTTGATGCTAGGATGAAGCTGACGAAATAACTTGGCAAATTTACAAGGGACAACTTACAGAGAAGCAGGAAAAAACACGTGAAAAAGTTGTGAAAAGACTTGAGAAGGTAGCTGTTTACTTTATTTCTCTATGTTACTGTAACCCGAAGGATCTCTTGAGGAAAGGTACCCCTTTGCAAATGTATGCGGTTCTTATGTACCCCTTTTGATTTTAGATTGCTCATATGAAAAAAGAGATAGATGCTATTCGGGCTAAGGATATTTCTCAAGGTGGATTGACACAGGGACAGCAAACTCAAATTGCTCGCAATGAACAGAGGATGTCACAGGTTGGTAGCTCCTTCAGCATTTACTCTTTGTTTCCTTAATACTCAATGAAGATATTCTTTTGTTCTATTTGGTTCTGAATATCACATGTTCATTTAGCTCCTTTCTTATAAGGTCTAATAATACTCCAGTACACAGAATGTTTTAGCAATTTCTAAGGGTAGCCTGACCAGTTCCTTTAATTCATGGGCTGAAAAATTTATCAGATAGTGGAAGAGCTTGAAAACTTGGAAGAGACTTTAAATGAGAGTATACGGGAAAGTCTTGGTGCACGCACCGGAAGGACATCCCATGGGAAGAAAAAGGAGCCTGAAGAAGAAGAGTTTTCGAGGTTAGTATGTAATTTGCAGATCTTCAATTATTTCAACATACTTCATTGTTTGGTTGATGCTTTACACAGTACATAATTCTTGAAATGACTTAGTAAGGTTAGATTTAGGGGGCGTTTGGCCATTAAAATTGTGAGTATTTGAAAAAAAGTTGTGTTTGTCCATGAATACAAATTGAAAATTTTGAATTATTGTAAGTTGGAGTGAAAACAGTTTTTTGGTGTTTTTCACATTGCCGAAAATGGATTTTTTGGCCAAACCTGTTTTCCGGAGTTCAACTCCAGAAAAAAGTTTTAAAAAAAAGCCATGACCAATAGGACCGCACTTGGGATTGTCGTGATTTTGATTTAGTGAGTGGAGCTAGCCCATTGACAACATTTGGTTAGTACATAACTTGCAGATCTTCAATAATTTCATTGTGTGGTAGATGCTTTATGCAGTATGTGTTGCTTGAAATGATCTAAATAAGGTTGACCATAGTACTATACTTGGGATTGTCATTTGTGAGTTGAGCTAGCGCATTGACAAGGTGAACTTGAATTTCTTACCACACAGTGAGGAGGATGAGTTCTATGATCGCACACAGAAGCCTTCAAAGAGGAATACTGGCGAAAATCAATCAATTGAGACAGCTGATTCACTTCTTGATAAGAAGGATGCCATTGTTAGGGAAATGGAAGACAAGAGAAAATTATTTCTTGATGAAAAGGATGGTACAGGTCAGGGAAGTGCAGTTGAAGCTGGAGATGAACTAGATGCTTACATGTCTGGGCTTTCATCTCAGCTAGGTGCGTGATTCTTTTAGCAAATAAACTCCAAAATTGTTTTTAATGTTAATGTCTTATCTCCTTGGAGGTAACATTTGGGTTTCTTTTTATGATATTATATAGTTGAGATTTCAGTTAAATCTGACAGTTTGTGGAGTATCTTGTGGCATGTTATCATGCACTGGTCTTTTACTTCATCTCTTCTGTTCATAATGGGAGCATACCTAATGATTGGTACCGTTATATTGTTAAGTTTTTTTTTTTTTCAACATACATACAAATAAGGCTGTCAGTTTATAAGTATGATTGTGCATTTATCTAAGAGAAATGCATTGGGTAATTTTGTTCAGTTAACAACATGCATATCTGCTGAATGGTGTAGCCGAATCCTTCCACACCAGTAACACTTACATATTTATGTGTATGAGCATTCAATTAAGCAAGGGATCATTTCTGACAGTGGAAGAATGGGTATCCCATGAATTGTATTCCAACTCCTTTATTGAGGTAGATGTTTGACAGAGTTTAGCATGTGCGTCTTGTTGAGGTTTTTACTTTTTTGTTCTGATGCCAGCTCTTGAGAAGGAGGAAAAGCTTCACAAGGAACTCTCTACTCTTCAAACGGAGTTGGACAGGGTACTTTACTTGCTTAAGATTGCTGATCCTACTGGTGAGGCTGCTAAAAAGAAGGAGCTGAAAGTACAAGAACCAAAAACCAATATGACCAAACTTGTTGCAACTGCTGCCCATCAGCAGCCTCCACCTGAGAAGAGCAAAAAAGACAGAGCAGAACCTAAGGTCTTAATGGAGAAACAGGATACTGTTGATTCGAACTCTTCATCCAGTCAAGAAACAAAGAAGGAGACTGTGGCTGAGGCAGCTGATGGTAAAAATGTTGTGTACATTGCTAGTAAGCCCCAATGGCTTGGTGCTGTAGAGGAAAAGAAAAAACAAGAGACAGTTATTGAGCTACAGACAGAACTTCAAGAAAATGATCAATTTGTTGACTACAAAGACAGGAATAAAGTTTTGGTAAAACCAGATGTTACACAGTTGACTGCCGACTCTGGAATTGAAAGTGCAGCTCCTGGACTAATAATAAGGAAGCGCAAGCAAGTTGAGAAGTCTGATGTTACTGAACTCAAAGATTCTCAAGAATCCTCTGGAGCTGATACACAAGCAGAAGATGCGGTGGCTCTGCTGTTGAAACATTCTCAAAGATACCATAGTACTGATGATGAAGTGGAATATAGCGGACACGATGTATCACATGAAAGTCAAACCAGGAAGGAAAAGAAAAAGCAGAAAAAGCAGAAGAAGGTTCTTGGTCCAGATAGACCATCATTTCTGAAGAGTGAGAAGGATTATGATTCTTGGGTTCCTCCCGAAGGTATGCCACTTCTTTGGTTCAGGCCTAGCTTAGTTGCTTAATGCTTACTAATGGATGTTCCAAGTTTTTTGACAATTTTGCTCGTCTTTGTGAAACTTTTACCAGGGCAATCAGGTGATGGACGCACCTCACTGAATGATCGTCTTGGTTATTGAATGGATGAGATTTTGATTGTTTGACACATAACTGTGGGATGGGGTAGCTCGACTTACAGCCCGCGGAAGGATCATGTAATTAAATAGCATTTACAGCTTGGTTTGAGATCTCATCTTGCAAAAATCCTTGACAGGGACATCTGAGGGAGAACAGCAGAGGGGTCCACATCTGGGATGTTTTATGCTTGGCTGAAACGCCAATCTTGACATTGTAGGTGGTATAATTCCATGAATGATTGTTGTTTGAAGAGAAGAAAAGAAGTAGAAAACGAGAAGGTACAAGAGCTGGATTACGATCCCCTTCAACTCTTGCTCATGTTCTTTCTGTCGAGTACCAAGAACCAGACACCTGCCTGATTTTGAATTGTATATAGAGATTGACCTGGAAAGGATAGAGATAATGAGAATATGTGCTTGTAAATGCAATGCTCTGTGCCCGCTCCAAAAAGCGCATAAGTGATTTGTTGTAGCATGATTCAAGTCGATTTTATTTTTGTATAACCAGTGTTCGGCAACCCTGGCCGATTAATCAAGATTTCCGATGCTTAAGGCCCACTAAAAGGGGAACAACTACCGTTTCTTTATTCGAATTCAAAATATCTGATTAAGAGTGAGGTTGTATTCTTTTGAAGGCATGAGCTTAAACATTTGAAAGCCATTACCTCAAAGCTGACACCTTTGGCCTTTGGGAGAAAATAATTCTGCAGGATTTTGTCATTCACCTTGAGTGCTGCAGATACACCCCTGCAGGCCGCATCATAGTTGTGTTCAATACAACATCGGGTACAATATAATTCTCTAACGATTTTTCATAGACTTGGCAAGTGCCTGTGCTTCATCTGTCATGTTTAGTTTACAAATACTGCAACACTCCCCTTCTCTCACTCACTTCATCAAACAGTCTCATTAGCCTTGCCAGTTGCCACTTGCACAGCCCCAGCACATTATACACAACAAAAGCAAACAAAATCGCATCTTTTCGAACCATAATATGAAGGATCATATTTTAGGTAACAGAATCATATTCTTTCATTCTACCAAAATCCCCAATAGCCTTATGTAACTTCCAATAACCCCAAATCCAAGTTATGGGTATCCCAGAAACGTTTAAGTTCATATAGAACCCTCCAGTATAAATCGAATCCACCATCTTTTACAAGCAAACCCAGCTGCGAAATCGCTTTGTTTTGAAGCCCAGATGAAAAAGTCGAAAACTCAGTTCATGATTTTTCCGTAGAGCTTCTAGAATAGAAGACACAGTATTACGACATAGGAAATGAAACATTTTGTCAAGTGCTTCGTCGGGTACAACCATTTTCCCGATAGAAAGAGAATGATTTGGAAGAAACTGAACATGTTGAGAATGTAGTAGTTTCAACACTGAACAGAGAGAATTAATTTACTCAGAGTGATGTACTTTAATCGGAGATTTTGGGAGGGTGGCCGGTGCGGTGGTACTCAGGTTGCCGGCGGCGGTTATTAAGATACTCAAGAGTCAAAAAATTCAGTTTGTTGCTGTAAAAACTACTAAACTAGTCTTGAGAGAGAGAGAGATTGCTTTAGTATAAAAAAACCATTCAAACGCCAAATTGGCCTTGGATTAGATGACTTGAACATGCTAATTCTTATGGTACACCAATAAATATCACTCATAATAATAAAATAAGTAACATAAAAAAGCTGCATAATTATAACCATGCTATAGTACTTGTTGCTAGCCCACTCTTCTTCTATATAATTGGGGCCTAACATTACTAGCTAATACACCAGTTGAGACAAGTGTTGATTAATTAATACTACTAGATTTGACAGAAGTTGGGTGTCTGCAGTCACATAATACAATATGGATGATCATGGGCACTTTGGGCCACCTCTCTTGGTCTTCCAGTTATTGTAGCAAGGGCAACTTTGCTTATTGCCATAGGTACCAGCAGGAACACACAAACACTTTGCACAGCATTTCTGGCAGAAAAACATACACGGCTTCTTATACGATGTCTTTGAACACCGATACGTGCATTTTGGTTGACAATCTGAAAAATAACACAACACGGTTGATCAGTACGGATCTACCTTTATCAAAGGGATTGAAAAATTGTACGGTATAAATTTGTTCAATAATCTCAGCATTACTAATACACCATATTCAGCACGATTCCTATGATAGAAGTTAAACTTAAAATTAGTAAGTGAGCATATGTCATGTTGAAGTGAGTGTTATATACCTTGAGGATGGAGACTTCCCTGACTAACACCATACTGCAAACACCACATTTAAAATATAGTTTAGTCATGGAAACTAAAATTAATTAGCTAAGAAAGTACAAAAATCGCAATGTAGTAAAACAAGTTGATCTTACCAGTTGGTTATTTCTCTGTTGTTGCTGCTGCTCATCACGCATAATGTTGGCCCTTGAAACCTGACCACACAACCAGACACATGATCATTTAATATATTTTCAACAATACATGTATATATATATATAATTCGAGTCGAAAACAATAGAGATGCACAAAACATTTGGGCTCACCTGATTTTGAGTCAGGAAAACCACCAAAAGAACAAACAAGACAATGCTCATTTTCCCAGCCATTGCAGTAATTTTGTTTGAAGCTAAGAGAGGAAGTGAATTGTGTAGAGCTTTGCGAGAATCGACTTCTATTTATAGAGAGGGATCTTCTCAAGTGGTTAAGCTCTTTAGCCTAGCACTTGCTGTTGTCACACTCCCAACAGTATCCCCTATATGAAATTGAACAAAAAATATCCGCAGTTAATAGTTTGGTCTAAAAATGTCTCTGTCATCAATAGTTTGGTCCAAAAACTATTAATTGCATAAACATTTTCGGACCAAACTATTAACCGGGAGAATTTTATTTCAATTTCGCATAGTTTAAGGACTTTTTTGCCCTTTTTGTTCGTTTTAAGTCAATTTTTTTCTCATAGTCCAGTTCAAAGAGATAATGTTTTCTCTTTATTTTACGTTACGGTATTTGATAGAATTTTAAGAACAAAAGAAAAACTTCTAAACATGTTTGGAAAATGTTACTCGGTTGGATTCATCCATACATCCGTATCTAAACTAGCGTTAACGGCTAAATATCATCTGTTTCAATTTATGTGTCATCTTTGACTTACATAAAATTTTAGAAAGGAAAATGTTGATATCTATAATTTAAAGTGTGAATATAAATCATTTCATTAAAGAGTAAATTTTAAAGTTTTTTTTTGGGATGAACTAAAAAAGAAAGTGTGAGAGGAGAAGCAGTACATAACATAATCTAAAAAGTATACATTAGGTACCAAAATAGTCCTAATTATCAACAATTTAAAGAAGATGTAAGAGCTCACGTGTCTTTTCTATATTTTTCTCTGCTCTTAAAAACGTTACACTTCTGCATGAAGTGGCCCCAACAGGTCATGTCATTAATGGTAATTGTTTAATTAATTACCAATTGTAGAAAAATGACAAACAAATTATGATGAAATAAGCAAATATATAAATTGAAAAAAGTGTCTATAATAGTATGTGAAAGATATTTCTCAACTTATCATTCAATTCTTAGTCTCAAGCAGTAAGAAGCTGTGGGAGGGTCATTAATTCATAATTGTCTTTTTCAACCTTACAAGGCACATGGCTCTGTTCTTCATTTATTTGGGATAAATAGGAAAAGAAAAAGTTGAAAGCTAAAAAGTTTCTCCAAGTAGTCATGCAAAATGAAAAGGAGAAGAACAAAAAAGATAGAAAACACAAAACTGCTACATTTTGGGTTTAATAGGTGGAAAAACACTTCTTTAGGGTGTGTTAAGGAAAATGCTTTTCTCAAAAGTAAGGCTTTTCCGTGTCGGGTAAGTAAGTAAGAAAATATATCTCAAGAACATTTATATGTAATCTAACAAAATACTATACAGATGGCAAGTGTGCGATGGTCAAGGGATGGGGGTTGGACGAGGTGGGAGTGAGGGTTCGGGAGCGGGATTGGATAGGTGGAGAGGAGACAATAAACTTGGAATGTCTCTTGAGAAACTTGTTTTCCCTGCTTCATTTTCTTCATTTTAAAGAATTTATTTATCTAAGAAAATATTTTCCAAATCTCGGTAATTCATTAATTGGAATGAACTGTTGATACTATGTAAAAAAATCAATATTGAGCCTAATTCAATCCAAAAATTAATTCGTGAAGAAAGATTGACTAAGTTCATATAAAGAGTCTAACTTTTCCTCATCCCGTGGGACTTAACAATGAATAACCAAATACTTTTTTGGACTTCATTTTTTGAAATTCTTTTATATATCGAAATGGGTCTGTTTAAATACCATCTGGTGAATTCATCATCAATACCGCACATTACGTCAATTTCGATATTTTCTCCCCTCAAAATATGGTAATTTTTTTGCAAGGTAGCCCTTTTTTTTTTTTTTGCAACCCAAAAATTCGCAATTGCTATCTTACGTTAGGTTAGGTGAATCTGTTCCTTGCGATCCACACGAGGGATGTAAAATAGCACTACACAAGCTCAATGCAATGAAATCGACAGTTGATGGGGGGTTGATCCTGACATTCCTTATGGGATACCACGTGACACCTGCTGCACCAATTAAGTCACCCCGTGTGGCCGTGTGAGGTATCCTATTTTGACACTTTCATATATCTATCCAACTTTTTAAAGAAAATTCGCATGTACTCATTTTAGATACACGATATCGGTTAGATTTGATAAAACCAAACTTTAGATACAATATCTAAAGTTATATATGAATGACGTTTTTACATTTGGAGTTAAAGTCATTTCACTTGAATTTTAGCTATATGCATAAACTTGGGACAGAAAAAAAAGGACTGAAATTCATAACTGAAGTTTAGGCAAAATATGTAGCAGCAATTGTGATAAACAGAGTGGTGACAAGTACTAAATAATTTAAGAGGAAATAAGTTGGAGTGAGGAAGTTATCTCAATTATCTCACATCAGCATGTGCAAATGAAAACAATGAAAGTGATAGCATACCCTTCACCATGTGCTTTCACATGCCCTTTTTAGAGGTACACAATTTCCAGCTTTCAATTTGCCCACCACCAACAATATATGTACAGCAACTTCCAAAATATAAATGGACTTCAACAATATATCTTCAATATCCAACTAACTAATAAAGTGCCTCACCCAGTACAAAAGTCATGTTATTATCATGTTTGATCATAGATTTTGAAGTTGAAATTTGAAAATTTTGAGTTTTTTAAGTTGTAATTTTTGGAACATAAAATTGCGCCTGGACATGCATTTTACTTGAGAAAATTTTAAGTTTCGTGGGTGAAAGTGAAGTTTCTATCAAAAACTGATTTGAAATTCAAAATTTGAAAATCTGATCAAATTTCATCGCCAAACACTAGCTATATCCGGTGATTGTTTTGAGTGGCCACTAGTCTTCCCACTTTATGTTATTTTTCTTCTCTTTTGTCTTTATACTTGGAATTTCATACTAGAGAAGTCGATTCAAGAATTGAACTTAATAGATTCCATCTAAGTTCTTTTAACACTGAATTCATAATATATCACTAGCTCAGTCCGTGATACATTTTTTAATTAATTCCTAGTTTCAATAATGCACTTGATGTTTTGCAATTCTCTCTTTTGATTGGGGCTGAGGGTGGGTCAGGGATGGGATCAATTGGTTGTATTCATTGAACAATAGAGAGAGTTCCAGCTTTATAAGTTTGTTCAAGTACAATGCTTGCAGGATATTAAAAAGTAAGCATTTGTGGATTACACCATCGAGAATGTGGCGAAATGATTGAAATTTCTCTGTTTTTAACGAGTGTTTACAGGTTCAAGTCTTGAAAATATGGGGGGAAATTACACGCACCAATGTAGCTTGAATATAGACCATTGTCTTTAACCATGGTTAAGTAGTTTGAATTAATAGACCAGAAAAAGCATAGCCATAAATCACCAATTGCTTGCAATTATATGCAAGTCTCTTCATGATTCACGTTTAGATACTTCTTTTTTATTGCCTCAATTAAGCTAGAGTTTGGCCATAGAGGAAAGTACAAGGTGACTAATAGCATTACATTAAAAAAATAGAAGATGATGTTAAAAAGAATGACCACCAGACTAGGGGATCTAGAGCATTTGATCATTATCTAAAAAATAATAATTCAAGTTTCAAAAGACTGACCGATAATTTTTTTGAATTTTTGGGAATACCACTCGCAGAACTTCAAAAAAAAATTCAAGTGAAATACATGTCCAAACACAACATTAGGTTCCAAGAATCACAACTGCAAAAACACAAGTTTTCAAAACTTCAAAATCTACGACCAAACAAGAGCTAAGTCAAACTGAAAATGTCTGCAAGGAAATGATGATACTTTCAAGACAAAGGTTATTCCTCTATCAGAGTTTTACTGCTTTGAAGTTTGAAGCACCTCAACAAATTTCCTAAAGACTACTGTAAGGAAAGGGGTTGTTCTTGATTGTTTATGAACTCTCACTGGCACTGAATCATATCACAAGATTGATCAAGGCAACTCTTAGATAAAAGACATTTGTTATTAGCATATAAACAGATTTTGTTAGTACAGAAGACTCACCACCAGAAGATCTTGCGACAATACAGTTGTCTCAACCACTATACATCTTTTAATCTCAAACACATGCCTCAAAGCTTGCAAGTTTCACTCTATCATACCCATGTTCTCTCATAATGGTGGTTATAGCACAAATCGATACTATTTACAATTTGAAAATACAAAGATAGTATCCTTTGCATAAAGGAGAACAGCCTGCAAAGCCTGTAAATAATTTGTATCCTTGCACCTCAATGCTTCTGCAGTAGAAATTAGACCCCCCAGAATGATCGTCTATATTTCTTGACAAGCTTTCTTCGACCATGACTAAATTACGAGGCACCATCACATATCCTCCATAATCTGTTAGAAACAGGTTGGTGAATCTGAATTCTCATCGCATACAGGCTTCGACTGGAAATTTCTGTCCCAGCTGCACTAGAGAATGCAGGCTAAACGATCAAGCAAAGAACCAGAGCATCCAGGATGCAAGACACTAATCATGTTTTCATACATACAGCAGAATCTGCATCTCACTGGATCCTATGTAGTAAGCACAAACTTTTCATCGTCTTACCATTATGGCATTTGAAACACAAGAAGGCACTGCCCAGCTTAGTACTTCAAGGGGGGTGAGGCTACACGTGAACCTAATCAATTGAAGAAATAGGGAGATTCTATGACATCTCTCAAATCAAAGTCCCCACGTTCAGGCAAAGGGGGGAATGACAGTGTAGGATAGGAAACTTGGAAGCTCTCCAACAACTGCGAAAAGATGGAAAGAAACAAATATGAGCGGACAATGAAGTAATATTTTCAGATTTTGACACATCAAACGCGTTAAACTAATTTTAGTGAATGGTTTCAGTCCTTTGATCAACGGGACAGGTTTCATTCTTGCAACTACTTCAGAAGGAAAAAAGAAAAAAAAGCAAAGAAATATTTGGATTATTTTTGAATGAATAAATTAGTCATTCTCGTTCAACTTCATCAGCTCTGTTCGATAACAAGGAAGAGCTGCAATCATTTTCCATACAGATTATTTCTTCCAATGGTCAAAGGAAGCCGGGCAATACTATTTTTTTAAAAACGTTTTAATGCTTTCTTACATTCTTGTTTGAAAGGCGGAGTGTAGATTCTTAAGTAATAAGAAACACTGAAATTAATAATATGATATTTTCTACTTCTCCGATAATGCTGATACTTACTTTCTCTAGAATTGGCGTTTCATAAAGCTCTACAAACTTTTCTCTCAATATCCTGTTCATCTTATCAACATCGCACGCATGCGTCCAATACGAGTCATGAACACCTGTAGCAGAAAATGTTCAATTGTTTTCTTTCCACAGAACCCGCGCAAAGTGGGGGCCAAAAATAGTACTAAGGAACCTGCAAAATTTAAGCCTGCCCTTCTGCATGCAACTGCAGTCATCATCATATGTGAACCATCAAGGGAGTGAATGAAATTTGGCGGAAAAGCTGTCCTTTGCCTCTTGACCATTACCTGCAAAGGACATAGAAATATAAGCAATTTTCTTCTGGAGGTTTACCAAGTTGAATCTCAAAGAGGAAACATTTGAAGAAGAATATGTAAATGAAAGTGAAAAATGAGCATTCATTTGTATCCCCATTAGTTCCCACCTCGTTGATATAGAAGAACAGAATATTAGATAACATAAAGCATGAGGGTAAAAACAAGAAAAATACCTTTTCTGTTTCCCGTTGCAAAGTCAAAATTTGGAGAGAAGTCTTAATCTGCAACAAGATTTGCCAAATAGAGATGTAATTACTCTTGAGCAGTTTATAATAGCATGCGGACCAAAAATGGACAACATAGTAACACTCACAAAATGTCTTCCAATTTTGCGGTAAGGCTGAACAACTGGAAGCCCAAGAGGAGTTGTCCATCTGACTGGTTCATTTTCAGAAGCAATTATCTGTTGAAATTTAGAGGTCAATGAAGATAAACTTGAGCAGAACAAATTCTAATGCCCTTTTATCACCTGATCAAATATTTGTGCAAAATATCCAATCTCAATTTTTTTTAATCATTGAATAAACATAGTTCTTGTATAATTTGATAAGCCTGCTTCAGATGGATTATTTTTTTTCAACTGTCATCAGATGGAAAATCTTTGACCGATCTTAAAATGACTCATGGAAGAATCAGAGAAAACTCAGAACAAAGAATCAACCATGACTGACCTGGCGCCCCTCCCCTCCCACCACCACTTACAAAAACAAAAAGTAGGAAACACCAGAAACAACAGATAAGAAAGAATTTCTTGTACGCTCAAGTTTAACAAAATTATACAGACATCCCTTCTAGTGTAATAGCTGGTGCATTATGGCAAAGATTAGGTGTGCTCAGCTTCTGAAGGCTCAAAGTAATTAATCCAAATACATATATGCTTATGAAGGGCCATCCTACCCAAAATAGCTGATAGGACTAGTCTCATCTACGAAATTCAAGTAAGTTTTTTTTTTTTTTGATGAATAGCGGATTCAAATAAGCTATCACACTCTAATTAATATCCATCCCCAAAGAATCGTGTGCGATTAGTGTCAAGAAGAACGAATTTGCAAAACTGGGAGAAACAAGAGTTCCAGAGAATGCTGGAGCTGCTGTACTAACATAATATTACACTGGCAGCAAAAGAATGCAGGGGAGTGGAGCTTTCTCAGTGAGATCTTTTTACTACGGGCTTCTCGCAAAGAGAAGAAACAACATTTCCGCGCCTCACTATTTGTATCCCTATAGCTCCGAGCAAGGCATGCTTCTTCTTGTGCCTGGAAACTAAGGGTGCATTTACAACAACAACATACCCAGTGAAATCCCACAAATGAGGTCTAGCGAGGGTAGACTATACGCAAAGCTTACCACTACCTTGTGGAGGTAGAGATAATTGGTGCATTTACACGGTGAAAAAATTGAAGTGGATAATTGGTGCTATACCACTACCTCATGGAGGTAGAGATAATTGGACTTTGGAGTACCCACAAGATCCCACTTGTGGAAAACGTAGGTTCTACCACTTTTGTATACCAAACTTTTCCTCAACTATCTCAACGGTCCAATCAACCAGGGAAAAAACCCTTCAGCCAATTAAAATCTTTACCATCATGTGTCAATAACAACAGGAACATATAATCACAGACATACATGTCCACATTGATAGCTTTAACATCATTAGAAACAGAAGTAGAAAAACAGGGTTGAGCGAATTTACAAAAACCATTTTGACTAAGATCAACTAAAAGATGACCACTGAAGAGTTATTACACACTAAGCTTGTGCAAGAGTTAACCAGTCCGGTAGTTGACACCATAGTGTAGCAACATTTAACTGCTCTTTGACCTAAACAGAGAAGGATTGAACTTGCAACACATTTCAATGGTGATAAAGTAAGCAATTAGGCATACCTTAGCACATTCGCCAAGCCAAGTCATGATGCTGCGTGCCGCTTCAAACATCTCCCCCAATGCAGTTAATGTGACCTAATCAATGCGTCAAAAGATGCTGGTCATTGACCAAGATAAGAACTTAATTACATATGATGGAATGGGCAAATCAATGCGTCAAAAGGTGCTGATTATTGACAAAGATAAGAGCTTCATTATATGATGTAATGGGAGTTTATTTATTGCCCAAGTTAATTAGCACTCTATAAGCATCACAACATTGGTGATGTCTTCTTATAGAACTTCATGTGATACGATATATCAATTACATTTAGAGAAAGTAAACAAAGCATGTGACAAGTGGGCTATTTATGGGTGCGAACACACACAAATTGACAGTCACTTCCAAGCAAGCAGAAACCAGATACAGCTGCCACCAGAAGCAGCAGTTCTGTTCTTTGGTTTTAAGCAATTGAAGAGCTGATTCTCAACTGATGACAGTTAGGCCTAGAAGCAGCTACCAAAGGAGTATCAATTATAATAAATCCCATTTATCATGTTTCAATATGTTAACATATAGAACACCTATCACAACATATGGTACTCCATCTTGCCCTTACTTTTGCGGCATAGCTAGCAGCACCAAATAGCTCAGAATCATCAGCAATTGCACCACGCTCCTTTAACCTCCTCTTTATTTGATCACGAGCCCCAATGTAAGTGACCCCATAGACTGATGTCATCACTGGCTGCTTCACCAACTTCCTGTCAACCTGTATGACAAGCCATAAACCGAACCTGAGTGATTTAGTTGCCTTATCATCAAGCAACTGCAACACATAAAGCTCATGAATATCAGAAGCAACAATTCTCTTTCCGGTGGCACACCAAAACTCTATCTGTCAAACCATTTATCTCAAACTACCAACAAGTTCAGAAAAGAGGAGTACGCTGTTGGGTGTGGCCTTAACAAGGTGATCAGCATGATACCTGATTAACTAAAACCCTTGCACGAACAGCATCTGGAAATTCTGCAGGATCTCTTTGTGCATCTCTATTCATAATATCAAGGACTCTGAAAAATAGCCACATCAAAATATTGTTCACTATGTCTTCTTCCTCAATACTAACTTCCAAGGGTTTAAACTTAATTAGCCAGAAGTGTTAAGATGAAAGATATTCCAACACAATGCTTCTTTTGACAGTTTAAGGGAAAAACTCTGAACCTATAAGCGTTTGAACCTGTGACCCCAAAGTGAATACAAAATCTTCAAAAAGAAAGAGCTTCTAGTTCTAATTCAGCAGTGATAAAGATCCCACAAAGTATGAATTAATGCCTCATCCAACACTATCAATCAATTTTCCCTTGCACATTATGAACAAGCTTATTTTCATCTCCTTTAAGATTTTCATATGAGCACAACATGGGATCTCCGAAAATTTTCGTGACATTTCCCAGAGCTCACAGATCGATAGGTCGAGAACTCCATAACTAATTTAATGATATTCATCATTCCAGAAAGTTTAGTAAAGGACTCCAGATTTTGTCTTTACACAATTAGATGCAGAGCAGCAGCAAAATTTTGAAGCCAAATCATGTCATGTTGGGTACGTCTGTGGCCCATGGGTTCATTGTTTAATTAAAGTGTGACCTTTCACGTGCTGCACTCTTTTATCCTCCTTAAAAGATCATAGCAAGCAATAAAGTAAAGCATAAATTACCATAGATACGATATTCTTTCTATTCCAATACAGTTTGTTCTCCAAACATGAATAGTAGAAACTACGGAAAACTTTGTTATGGAAGGTAAGGTCGACCTGCATCCACTCCTAATGTTCTAGTCTGAAGCTGGCCAGTGGTTTGTCAAATGCTAATGACCGAGAATTGGTACTATAGTTGCTACCGCGGGAAAATTGTTTGCTTCAAATGCAAGTAGAGGTCAAGAGAGAGAATAGCAGCACCTCAAGGCCTCTTAGTCCATTAACAGGAAAAAGGATTTAAAAAACTCACCTAGCTGCTATGCCAGAGTAAACATCAGCAGGTTTTTCTCCAGCAACCA
The DNA here is from genome assembly GCA_029582245.1 of Solanum etuberosum. Lineage (NCBI taxonomy): Eukaryota > Viridiplantae > Streptophyta > Magnoliopsida > Solanales > Solanaceae > Solanum > Solanum etuberosum. Next base: position 14,992 of record JAJONR010005356.1, on the reverse strand, counting down.
AATTGACTGCAGCAGCTCCCAACTGAACCGATGAATGTCAATAGAAGAGTTGATTAAGTAGATCCAGAGATTATTATAGATAACAAAATAGAAAAGTAATAAATAATTCGTTTGGCTTATCTCACACAAAGAAGGAAAATGAACTCTTTATGCTTGATTGATAAGATAAGAAAGAATGGAAATAGTGTTAACTGATGGAGACACTCTAAACTTGCATTTGTTTTATTAATTGTAACTGAACCACATAAGATTCTGAACCCCAAAGGGGGAAGTAGCGAGGAAGATGGAAGAAGAAAATGGTGGTGGTCTAGGCTTTAATATTAATTCAAGCAAGTTAAAACATGTCAATTGGGTGGAAAGGGGGAATGCATATCAGATTCATTGTAATCAAACACTAATGTTTAACGTCGCGCTTTTTATTACCTTATCTCTTCCAAGGGCAGCATAATGTTGTAAACCATTGCAGGAACCATCCTGAAAATTACAACAGAAAGATACTTTTATGAGATAAATTTTACACACAAATTCAAAATATTACAGAGAAGTTCAATCAAAAAAGATAATGTACTTAGGCAGCAAATGGTCTCATTAGTTGAAAATTATATCAAGTAACATTTCTCGAACAACAGTTAGTTAGAGACATGAATAGCTGTCAGGTGCAACTGAGTTCTAGCCCAACTCCTGTAATCTACATGAAATGAATTGTCAACTTTCACCAACTTATATTAAATGACTCTGCGATAAGACCAAAAAGAGAATTCCTTTTGTTTGAACTTTTTCATTAGTCTGGAAGCAACTAACGAAATCAGACAGCTTTTTCAAAATATGCAGTTTATTATGGAATTCAAACCCCAAGAAACTGTTTGAAATACATGCCCCATCAATTGGCGAGGAAGGTATATATAAAGCCTTTCTTAAACCATTGCAAATCATGTCAAAACTAAATTAATAAAATCCAAATATATCAATGATTTCCACATAAGACTTTGTGCTGCCTTCTAATCATACTGACATGATTTTCATAACACGTAGCAATGGCTAATAAATAAAGGTGCGGCTATACTCTCAGTTTGAGTCAAACATCAAAAGACAATGTTTTTTCGTTCTTTTTTGAGAAATGGTAATACATTAGGTCTATCGGAAACAGCCTCTCTGCCCCACAAAGGTAGGGGTAAGGTCTGTGTACATCCTAACCTCCCAGTCCCCACTTGTGTGATTACACTGGGTATGTAGTTGTTGGTAATACATTATCAACATAGCATTAAGGAAGTAATCTGTACAAAGGGTTATCTGAAGCAAAGATAGAGCTTCAAAAGCATCCCTAGCCTATTCTTTGTAGGGTTCCTGGAAATTCAAGCATAGATTCTGCATTATTTTAGGATACTTACTTCCTTACACTAGAACGGAAAACACATTATACAATTTGACTTGCTCTTGTATATAGTGTTGAATTTTTCCTCAAGGCATCTAAGGTTTCTTTCTCTCCAAAACATCAACAGACAAATTAAATGTGCAGGCCTCAATAATAGTGAAACTTGCCTGGTGTACAGGAATATGAGAAATAACTGTCTCTGGGGATGAGCTTCTGACAGCTTCACTAAGATTAATGCATACAGCCAGGCACTGAAAGGGATCCTCTGCATTCAACCACCAGCGCCTTCCTTCGAGCGGTTTGTCAGCAGAATCAAATATATCATCCAAGTGACTTTCAGTAAAAGCTATTCTACCATCAAGAGATAATTTATCCACACCACCAGCAAATAAATTTGCAAGGTGTATCTTCAACCAGCGCAAGCCTGACTCTCCAAGAGGACGACCTGCTGCAAACTCCAGGACACCCCGACAGATATCAGAACCGAGATGGTTTAAATGTGGATGCATGGGGTATGCGCGACCTCGGAAATCAACATTGTGCGGGTAGAAGAAGCCTTCTTCATCTTTCATTCTATGCGCTACCTGTTCAATCATGGAGAAGAAAACCTCAGGAAGAAAATCTAACAGATACAGAAATATATGAGCCGTGATTGCAACTGTGCCCGAATAAGATTTTCTATATATGTTTCCAGATGTAATCGGAAGTTTAGTAAAACATAAAAGAGAGAAGCAACTGGAACCTACAGCAAGTTTCAGCTCGATGTCACATCGTTGTGAGTGCCTCTCTCTGTTCTCTTTCTTGACAGATTTTACTTTCCACCTCCATTTCGTGCATACTGCCTCATCTTCCGTATCTGGTTCTTCTGGCAAAGGGGCCTGCAAACAACAGAAATATTACAGTGATCGCCAGTTCCACATAAACCATTTTACACAGCTTATGAAATTCATTTACTTAACAATGAAAAAGAAAGTAGCTTTTGCATCTCAATAAAATAGTTAAAAGTATAGAGCAACTAACATCATCACGGTCCACCAAATCAGCCAGACGACCACCACCAGCCCATATTCTATCAACAACAGAAAGTACCCTTTTGTTTATCCTCCATTTGGTACTTCCCAGAGTATCAAGAGCCTAGATACATTTAAAAAGAACAAATGTCTCAAGTTCCATGAGGTGAGCAAACAAAGGAAACACGTTATATCAAGATTTAAGATTGGATAAATCATTGGCAAATGAACCTCAAAAACTGGTCGCAACTGGTTCCGGGAGGCTCTCTTTACTGCTTCACGTTGTTGTCTTGCTCCATGTGTCCGCATGACATACGAAGGCAGATAGAGGTGTCCACCCTTGTCATAACTGTAGACAGAAAAACAAGATGTAGACACATTTTCTTGTAAGGAAAAACAAGATATAGATACATAAATATATACAGTATATATATATGTAGTATATGCATAAGTGAAAGAAATAGGATAGGGAATGGAAAAACAGAGATATGAACAGACTAAAAATTACTATACCCTGTCCACTTCACAGGAGGCACCAACATTGGCATGTAAGGTATCACCATGTATCTGGCCTGCTTGCAGGACAAAAGTAAACAAACCACTTAAGATAGTTCTCATATCTGGTAGCTCAATAAAACAAGGCTAGCTGATCAACAAAAGAAGTTTTTAAATAGTAACATATATCTCCCAAAGAGGCAAAAAATTACTTACAGTTCTTTCAAGTCCTTTGAAAACCAGTTCATCACATTGGATAACACCATATCTTCTGCTCGCACTCCTGTGAGGGAATAATCCCACAATTATCATCAATTGTTTTTTCTAAAAGAATATCATCAATTGGTAGTCACAATTAAATTTTAAAAAATCGACGTGAAGGGAATGAAAAGTACTTTGTTTCTTTGGCTACAGTTCTAGTACTGTGTATAAAGGCAGGTCGAATGTCAGGTGGATCAACTGCTAACTGATCAGCAGGAGACTGTATATAAGCTGTCTGTAGAAGGAACTCAATTAAACGGCTTCCAACCTGGTAGAAAAAAAGTACTGTCAAAGTTCAACAAATCATACATAGAAAATTTTTTAAGTTTCAACATCAACGAGGGTAAGCCCAACCTTTGCTTTAGCATCTTGGCCCCAGGGCTTTGAATCGTCTTGACTTCTCACTATCTGGTTCACTGCACGTAACTTCTGTTTTTTCATTAGACTAGTGACTTTCTTGTGTAGTTTCTTTTGTTCTAGAGTGGCATGTTCTCCATCTTCCATTTTCCTATCTTTCTCGGCTTTATGCTTCTCTGTTTTCTCTAAAAACTTGTGTATTCTAACCTGGTGCATGAGGAAGTGCATGATCAGCTCCAGGTACTATCAAATGGAAGTCTCTGTGCTTTTCAAACATTTCTCCCCACCATTTCTTGAAACTTGACACAGGGTAAACCAAAATAAGGTTTGTCACCGGATAGCCAACATAACACCGAATACACTCAGTTCCAACATGCTTGGAAACTATCTTGTATAACATATAAGATGTTGACAGTACAGTTTAATTTATCAGTTAAATTAGATCTAACACACAAACATTTTTTAATATTCTTAGAGTTAGCTAGAGAAACCACATACTGGTACAGTTAAACCCATCAAGCCATAGTTAGTTAAACTACCTTACATCACTGCAATAGTTGAACATCTTGTGCAAATTGCGAGGCTAAAGTATGTCATGTTGTGCAGTTAGTGAGTCTATGACCAGTCTTTGTTTTCAAAAACTTGCAGTTCATTTTCTGATATTCAAACTTTAGAATCTAGTGCAAAAGCAGGTGAAGTTTCACATTCTATTTTTACCTGGAACTACATTGACAGTGTCAACAAGGCAATTTCTAGACCATAATATTCAAAGTGGTAGCACTGACTTTTTCTTTCTTCCCTATATCATCATAATTAACAACACTAGTTGCATAGAATTTAGGTTAAATGTCGAATGATTCCATTGGGCAAGCATTTGTTGTCAACTACAACTTAGCTGTTTTCATGGACAACTAACTAGAAGTACAAAACGCTTAAAGTGTCAATCAAGATGTCCCAGGTCAGTAGTGCTTCCTTCACTTCTACACTTCTAGCTTTGTCAGTTCTGCATGAGTATCATTGTCCAATGTCCACTATTGATAGTTCTAAGTATTGTACAGTTGGTCTCTTAATATGCTGACACACAATTTTTCCACCATTTATCTGTACAGACTTCACAAAAGTGAAAGTGATATTCTCCCAGACACTCTACTGCTCCATCACAACACTTATAGAAGAGAAGCTGAATAACACAGAAGAAAAACTTAAGAGAAAGTTCATAATGCAGCAAGTTTGATGCTTAAAAATAGTGTTCTCTAGATCACACACATAAAATTCCAGGATAACCAACCTCCTGCTCAATTGCATCACCAATAGTAAGCGCAGCTTGTACCACTCTTGCACTACCATGTTCACCCCCTGTCATCAACAATCCCATCAACTTATGCATAGTGATAACCGCCATCATATCCGCAGGTAACAGGTGAAAATATTTTGAATAAGCTGCTTTAGCCTTCCCTTGGATACATAATTCCTGCTCTTGAGCTATCTTATCGCGCAAAGGCTCAAACCACCCCAAAAACAATGACTTCACATATGGCAAATTGGGTGCTAATTTCTGCTCACACATATCAAACAAAAGCTCCCTGTACTCCTTTGCAGCTTGTTCCCATGCCTGTGTCTCTATCTTGACTTGCCTCCTCTTAAGCGCTGGATACTTCCTGCGGTCAATAACACTAGTCAACATCCTTTGCTTCCTCCGCCTAAAAGTAAACTGTTTTTTCTCTTCTTTCTTTAATTCTGTTAACAATTCTTGAACTTCACCAACCACAGACACATCTTCCTCCGCATCAGTGGAAGATACTGCAACAGCCTCAGCTACACTAGCATAGCTCTTTCGACAAATATCATTGTTACTCACTTGACTTTTCATAGCACACAATAAGGGTCTCCTCAGAAACTCATCCCCAGGAAGAAATTCGCCAAGATTCTGAAACCCCATTTCAAGAAATCCACTATTCGAACAAGAAACAGAGATAAAGGATCTTAGTTTTGTTTTATCCTTAAAAACAGAATCTTGGCCAAAACCAAGAAAGCTATAAGTACGATTCTTTGAGGTAAGAAGAATCTTTTGTGGGGTTCTTGAAGAGAACTGTTTGACTATGTTTCGCCACATAATAGGGGAATTCTGATATGGGTTTGTTTCTAAATCAGTGAATTGGTTGAATTTGATGGTTAGGGAAATGGGGGTTTTAGTGCAGGACATCAAATTGTTCAAGATTTTTTGTGAGAGAAATAGAGTTGTAATGAAGAAACAGATATAAGAGAGAAGCAAGATGAAGGATCAAGAAAAGTGCAGATATTCATGAGACTAAATCACTCCGAAGTTAAAAGTAAACAAGAAAATAGGGAAACTGGATATTTGTCCAAAGGAGGGCTAACAGCAAACCGACTTTATAAACCCTCCTTAAATCTTGGGTCCGTTGTGGCTAATGGAGTCTATGACCTATAGTATTTATATACACTTTTTTGTAACATCATCTTCTTTACGAGCTAGACCCGACCAAGGGACACGTGTAAGTATCACAGAATTTTTGGACGAAATTTTTTCTCTAATAAAAAAACAGAAAGGAAAGCCATAATATGGGTTTTTATAATGCGTTTTGGGAGTGAGAGTGGTAGAATCCATTTTGAATAATTTTTAACTTCTTTTATTAAATGCGTGTAGAAATGTTAGTTTTTGATTCGAAAAAAAAAGTTATTTTTAAATTATAGTTATGTCCGTGGAATATTTACCCACCTCTCATGTGGAATTAAATGCGTTAGTTATAGTTTTTGATTAGCAGAAAGAGTTATTTCAAAATTATAGTCATAAACGTGGACTAATTTACCGACCTTTGAATATAAGTATATGAGGTATTTTTAATTCTACCTCCAACTAAATCAACTAATACCTGTAATTGCATAGTGTCTTTTTTCCACATATTTAGAAAAACTTTTTCAAAAAATTGTCAAAACAGCTGAAAAATTGAGGACTTCTATTTACGAAGCCAACATAAAACTCAATCATTAGATTAGTTAGTCACTACTACGGCTGTGCTTTTCTGAAGTTTAGCCAAAATAAATTACTAATAGATCGAACAAACTACAAAAACTTAATAAATAAAAAAACTCTCGTTATCTTTATCGAGTTCACTTTCAACCTATTCTACCGAGAAACTTTTCATCTGATTTAATTAACACACGATATAAAAGGGGTTAAAGTTACTCATGATATCTTATTTGTTACCCTTGTAAATCTTGAGTAATTCTTTTACATTGGTTGGTTTATGGTATGGATACTCTCATACCACAACATACACTTTGTACATATTTAGTCAGCCGAAGTGTTTAGAACCGTAATAACAAAGAAAGATCGATATGATAAAAGAGTGTCGAAGGAGGAAAGATGACACAGCTATGATTACTCGAAAACCAAGTTCAAACCTGGGGTGTTCCATCAGGATTAGCTGCCTCATGAATCCACAACAAAAGATTCGGTTCGCTTCCGGTAGTTCAGGCAACATATCTTCAGGGTATTGAAGCATAACATTTCCCATTTGGTACAGGCACGGGAGAGGAAATGATATAAATAACCAGTTACGATTTGAATTAAAGAGAATGACCACAAAGATCTAATGGTTACTTTATAGCACTGTATCTCCTATGTCTTAACATAATAAATAGATCTCCTGTGAAATGGGTCATAAAACTAAAAAAGAAGATTTTGTAATGGGTCATATAATCACGTAACCCAACGGGAGAAACCCCACCCACTTTTTCCTGGTTATTAACCCAATTCATCCAAATTGTAGGAGCCCGTGTGATAACTATCATGCTAAGACCATTTTGGTTGCCGTGGTATATACAAACAGTGTTTGCATTGGAATGTTCAGTTGAGCTCGGGAGCACGCACATTCTTGGAAAACTGCCATCTGAAAGCAATCGTATAACTGTAAGTGTAAGAGTTCGACAAAACTATACTAACAAAACATTTAGGTTCTTTCTGGTCCGTCAAAGAAAAAATTAGAATTTGAAGTGAAAATCATTACTGTCTCCAATAAAATAAATTATAGAAGGATAAATCAAGCATTACATCCTACACTCAACCAAAATATAGTTTACTTTTTATTCACACCAGCTCATCACAAGGGAGCTTAAACGGGTAGATGTGGGATCTCAATGAAACGCTACCAGCAAAGCAGTGCAAACTGTGTCCTTCCAAGTAAAAGGCCAAATCCATCCCTAAACAACAAAGTAGATCCTTTCTGCCATTTCTGCAGCTTATTGCCTAATCACTAGAAATTACTCCTGAGGTTCTAAGCTATAAAGGTTTTATCTGAATGACTTATTTCAACAAGTATTTTGGAAAATTTTCTGATAAACGAACAGCTTTTGTGGTAACATTATACTGCAAAATGCTGAAAAGAAACACATAGCTACAACAAGAACCTCAATTGCACTTAATTTTAGTGATTCTTTAGAGGTTTCAGCAGCAGGCACCAAACTTCAGACGACACAAACATGACTTATTTCGGGGATCAAATATATGGAATTGTTTCCAGAACAAAAAAATGTAACATACACTCATGCATTACAGTTACATGCGAAAGTTTACCTCAGAATTCAGGCAATCAATAGATTTCTTTTTGTTGATGATAAGTAAATCAAGCAATCAAAAACTCAGACAGAGAGCCACAGATTACAAATAGGAGTATATACAGTTATTTGAGGTGAATAAACCTGCACAAGGACTTCAAACATTGACCAAATGGCTAACCATGTAGTACTAGGAAATAGACGTAAAGACTCCAAAATGATGAAGCAAATCAATCATAAGAAGAAAAAAAAATCCTTAGTTTTTAAGGAACATATTGCATACACGATTAGTCTTTTTAAACCTAGCTCGTATAGTATGGACAAGGTAAGAATCAAAGATGACACCATTAAAACCAAATAAACAACCAAGTGCTCAAAAGCCGTAGGTGGTAAAGACTACCCTTTTAGACTAACCTTCATGAGACATTCAGACGTTTGCTCCCACGGGCTTGAAGCAATCAATATTGCACAATACGGCAGATCTCATCATGTTGCCAAAGCTGCCACCAATAGCATCCATCAGTCATGACAGTTATCGCATTTTATACAAGATCAGGCTATTCTGAATTAACATAGCGGTAAAAGAGACGAAAATAAATAAACTGAAGAACTCTTAGACAGTGGTAATCTAACCGATCAATGCTTTTTCTAGCTTTCTCTGGTTGTTCTGTATTATCATTTGCCTTATCTGAGAGATCCACACTCTTGCTCGACTTCTCCTTGCGGTCTATGCTAGCTCTGGATTTATCTCTTTGATCTGTGCTTGTTCTAGGCTCTCTCTTCTCTGTGCTTAGCCTAGATTTCTCCCTCTGATCTGTGCTTGGCCGGGGTCTACAATCTGTACTGCTTCGAGGTTTATCTATTTGGTTCATGCAAAGTGCAGATACATTTCTAAAACTAGTTGATTTCTCAATAGCTGATATGAACTTCTTCAGATGTATTATGTACTCCGGGAAGAGCTCCAAATCACAATGGTTACCAGTTTTAACCCACAAAGGCTCATATTTCTGCTTAGATAGCTCAAAAAGTTGTTTGCCATGGGAGCAATCAACTACATCATCTGCAGTGCCCTGGAAACTCCCAGAAAAAGTGCATATCAGATACCAGCTAGCAATTCTGAATCCAAGAGTTACCATTATAATATAACTAGAAAAGAATAGTTTGATCTCTAAAGAAGGTACATCCAGAAAAAATATTACTATTACAGTGCTATAGAAAAAAATATCTTTTTCACCATATTTTTATTTTTGTTTTCAAACAACGAATATGTGATTATAAAATATGACAGGTATGGTATCACCTTAGCCTTAGAAAGGCAAATTACTCATATTTCCCTGTCCTATTTTGCATCGACTTGCATAAATCTCTAGAGGAAAAAGTGTGCTGAGATATTACATTTGAGTCTTCAAAGACACCTTTTAACAAAATGGCTGGAAAATGTAAAAAGGGAATAAAGATGTAGATACAATTAAACTAACAAAAAAAGGAAGATGTAACATTCTATTAGAATGTGGTGGACTTATTGCAATTTAAGGAAAGGAGGTCATATTGATGGGATAGACTAAAATAGAAAGGTCAACCAAAATAGGATGGAGGAGGGAGTATCAACAACCCAACGAATAGAAAGGTTCGACCTTACGATAGAGAATTCTATTAAGAAAAGAAATAAGTTATAAATATTCTAAAACTCAAAACTTATCCCAAAAGAAAAAAAAAAAGTGGTGAATATTTTCAGGGGCAGGGGTGGAGTAGACTCGTAGAGACTCGTAAGTGGAGGCTAAATTGGAGAAATCTGAAGGCAGAATTGCCAAGAACATCAGATTTTAGTCCAACCTCTATTCAGGTTCCTCCGTAAACACAATCAAGCAAAAAAGATTTTATATACCCCAATATGCATAATCCCAATGACCCCATTTTATATCCAAAGATCACAGTTAGCCAGTAAATTATTTTATAATTATTGGCAACACTCCTTTTATCACTATAGCTGTAGTAGTAAATGTTGAGGATTGAAAAAGAAAAATGAATACTCACGTGAATAATGAGGACAGGACATTCAACCAATGGTATTTTGTCAATATTCTGCACCATAAAGAAGAAACCAATTACACAATGAACTCCAGTCCTTCAAATCAGCTTCACAAACTGCTAGAAATATAAAGCTAACCTTATATATGTCAAACCAATATGTCCGCTTCACTGCATACATTACACGAAGTCCAGAGAGTATTGGGCTGTGAAGAACCACTGCCCTCAATCTTGACAATCGTGATGCCAGATCCAGTGTGGGTCCACTACCAACTGACTGTCCATATAGTATGACATCTTCCTCTTTCACCCCATATGTCTCTTCAAGACATCTATATGCAGCTTCTATGTCGGCGTAAGTATTCTGCTCACTAGGCTATAGGAAATTAAGAATATAAGAGTTTTAACACTTCAAAATCAACAAACCTCAACCCTAATTAATCTTCAAAAGAAATCTTTAATACCTTGCCGGTGGACCGCCCATACCCTGAATAGTCATATCTGCCAGAAGAAAGGAACGGGGTTCAAAATCAATTTTTTCACTAGCTGTTCAAGAGGACGAGAGTAAGCAACTTTTTCCCAAACACAGGGTAATCTTTTCCTCCAAGTTCATTCAGACAATATTTATGCAATCGGATAAAAAGGGATGAAAGGACGCAAACACAAGATCTCAATTAGATAGATCTCACTCTTTGGAGATCATAAAAGTTCCAAAAAGAGCTGAAAGGATTTCCAAGACTATACATGAGCAAGGTATAAGTGTTACTTCTACAGTCCGCGTAGACCAGATGTAAGAAATGCTCATCTCTTACCATAAAGAATCAAGCTTTTCGACATTACTTCTCATTTCACCAGATCTGACTGGAAAATTAATCCTAGCTTTCATCCGTGTATCATTTCAACTTTAGCTGTGCCGCAGGAAACAAGTTCTCAACTGGTCTTCTCTTCATATGAAAGAAGATGTAGAAAAGCATCAAGAATAATGCTCCTTCGTCCCAAACCATTTGATACCATTTTATTCACATACAACTCTTACAACTTTCAGGAAATAAAATAACTTCCGAATGTAAAACTTTGATGGGAGTTTTTCTCACACGGACAAACTTTTTAACCGTGCAATGTCTTAATCTGAGAGTCTCTAATCACATAAGATGGAACAGAGAGTATTTCAACTTCAATAATGCTGTGAGAACAGAAACTCTCAATGGGTCTATGACCCTTACTATGTTTCTGATGCAAGCACTATTTTATCACTGAATCTGAAGATGCATCAACTGTATATATTAGGCTTAAGGAAGCTTAATTGTTATAGAAATTGGCAGGAATGATTTCAATGCTAGAAATGCCCCCTATCTTAACTGGATCACGACTCATAGAATCTATTCCTACTTCGAGGTTGAGCTAGACCACCTTTGGTCGAGAAGTCAACTAACTTATAGTGCTTTCCACATCCCGCCCCGTAGAGGGAAATTTACCGGTGAATGCGGTGCGGGCCACTGCTCTTCCTTTCACTCGAAAGGAGAGTTCCGTGCCAAGCAAAAACAAAAAAAAGTGCCAGACATATAAAAAGATCTTCTAAACTAACCCTCCTTGATGTATACACTGGACTCTACTATTGAAACAAAAAAGTCACTGTTTCATTCTCATCCGACAGCAAGACATCTACTTTTCACCCCAAAAAGGAAAAAGCGAAAAAACTTAAATAATTAGAGTAAAAAAAAAAGGTACCACTAGTCTACTACTACAAGGAGCACGAGAAAATATACCCCATCAAATTGACCCGGAGAAGGTGACTGAGTTCGGTAAACAACTCGTACATCTGCCCTAGATCAGCCGCGTTGCCGTGCGAGTAAAGCACTGTCAGCATCGCCGCCGGATTCCTAATATACACCGCGACAATCTCCGTTCCCTTCTTCGTCGGTAGCTTCAATATGTCAACGTTTTCCTTCGTCGCCACTTCAGTCAACTTCAATTTCCCCGTCGATTCTTCCACCACCACTCCATATGACGGCGGATTCGGCGGAAAAAACGCAAACTTTGCTGCCATCGACGATGTCACCGCTCCCATTGCTTCCCCTACCTAAATCTAGAAATAAATTATTTACACACAGAGTACAAATAAGAGTAGATTATATCTCTATCTATATGTGTAGGATCCCAAAATCTAGCTAGGGTTCCGAATCGAATCCGTTGATGGTGAGAAATCGCAATCTATATTATACGTATATTTCTACGGCTAAGTGTAGAGATTTCGTTTGAACAGAGAAAAACGAAAAGAAGGGGGGATTTCCGGCGTTAAAAAGGAAGAGAGCACGTGTATAATAAACGCTGCTTCGAAAATTAGGTGGTGTACGCTGCCGTTGTACGGGATGAACAATGTACTACTCATCTCTTTGCTTGACACGTGTCGGCTTAGGTTTTACTGGTCCTATGATGGTACAGAGATGTCTGTTTTACTACTATCACAATAATTATATGCTATTTAATGCAAGATTACTACTCCGTTTCAAATTATCTATACTACCTATCTCAAAAATAAAAATGTTCAATACTTTCCAGTTTCCACGTAAAATATTTAAAATCATTAAGATGAAATGATATTCAGATATAAGAAGTAGAGTCATCTCTCAAATTATGTCCTTGATTTAAAGAAAACAGGGATGTTAGATTGCTCGGCCCGACAACGTTCACTCTTTCATCTTCAGCTAGTCTATTCTGCACCCCTAGCAGCAGACGGATGCCACTGGAGCTTCAAAAGGCGAAACATTTGATTTCTAAATTGGACGATTGATATTTTTTGAATGGAGAGTTAATATCCAAGTATGTTATTGGTCCTTACTGTCAGTGAAAAATTACAAAATTACAAGATTACAATTGAAAATAAAAATGAAGAAATAAATCTCTTCAGGCTGAGGCGCTGATATCTCGCTCTCTTTAAGGAGACCGGTCCAGCAGTAGTCCTTCTTAACCTGTCCCCTCCAGGATACAACAGCCTATTCACAAAAGATAACTCAACAACTCTGGATAAGAGTTGAGTCCAAAGCTCTACAAAAAGAACACATTCTTTCAACTAATAAGAACTCTCTTTTTGACTAACTTGATGCACTCTATATTTTCTTGTATGAAGGCCACCACTATTTATACTAGAAGAAGTCTTTCTAGTAATGAATAAAAAGATAATGGGATAGTAAATAGTAAAAATAAATGTCCTTAAGAGTTACATAGGTTGCAAGGATAATGGAGGAATAAAGAATGAAGTAATGTTGGCAACCAATGCACTAACGTGCAAATGAAAGAGTTGCACAACGGCCATAACAACAGCCATATAACTCCAACGTTCACAGAATGAAGAATGGCAATTAAGCCAAAGTGATAGTCATCAACTGACAGAGTAATAACTCACCATAATGTGAAACCACCAAATTGGAAATAATAATATTAAAATGCTCTCAATAACCAACACTTACTCCTTAGGAGGACCAAGGAAATCTTGGTTTTCACTCCTAACGAATTTCTCTTTAGTTACTCTCTTTCGCTATCTAAAGTTAGATTTTTTCTTATTATAGATAACGTACGCTTATATCTTTAATTTAATATTATAATTTTTTTTTTTAAAATATTATCTTTTCATGTCAATTCAAATCAAGACTAAAGAACTGAAATGAATAAAGTATTAACTAGGAGAATTTTTGAGTACTTTGTCTTTGTTTATATTCTTAAAATATATTTTCTCTTTATTGAATGTCTACTCTACTTATGAGCGTCTCTACATAATTGATGTATTTTTAATTTTCAAGTGTGATTAACTATTCTCTTTGGTCACTTTTATTTGTCTATTTTACTAAAATTTGACATTTATTTTAAACAAACAATATGTAATTAATTTTGTCTTTGCAATTTGAGATTTGGGGGGGGGGGGGGATAGGTAAAAAAAAATTTAGTGAAAAAATGTGAATGATTTGGTAATAATACTTATGAAAACATGGAATTTTGGAGGATTCGGAAGAACAGTTTGGATTAGACTGTCTAAAGGCTATTGTGTCTATCCAAAAGTCTTCTTGATTGTGCACAGCTTATAATTGTGTGATGGATACCTTTTTAATTTATTTATAACGAAAATGAAATGAACAATCGATGTTATTCAAATACTATTTGAATAAAACTATGGATAGCAACACTGCAATTATTAGTCTTTTTCATTTGTATATAATTATAATTATATGATATTTGTTATTTATTAACTTGGCTGATTTTATTTGTCCATATAAAGCTAATTAAAGAAAAAGGCATTGTTCATCAAGAATTTATTTATAGTCCTTTTTCATAATTAATGTTGTTAGTGTATATTTATTTGTTTTTATTGATCCATCACCAAGATTTTATTTTGTTATAAAACATACATGGATCTTTTAAGACTAAATAAATGTATTGAGTGGGTAGAGAAATAAATAGATGAAAAGGGTGGGCTCAATAATGTTTATGTAGTATATCTACATTCTACAATAATACATGCAATTAAATACAATTTGTGTTTATTTTAAGTGATGTAATGTTTTACATTTTCAGGTAAAGTAATTTAAAGTGAGTAGAGATAAACAGGATAATAAGAACGAACCAAATGGTATAAAAATAAATATAGTAGTAATTTTTGACAATTTGTCGATATTTTCTTATTGACAAAAAGTCTTTTTTGTATTTGAAACAAAATACCGTTTACCAACTTTGCAGTTATTAGTCCTTTTCTTTTGTATAGTTATATTGAATTCGATATTTACTAGTTGGGTAAATTAATTTAATTGCATAAAGCATATAATTTGCTCTTAAGCGGAAAAATAAATAAAAATAATCGACGATATATATTTATCCAAAAATTATAGTTTATATAAAAAAAAAA